>BSBK01003812.1:2500-117500 GCA_027943335.1 Chamaecyparis obtusa
AAGAAGCCAATTTTCTGTTCTTGCATATTGTTGTTGTTTCTCTATTTCTGTTATGTGTTTGTGGTATTAAGGGAAGCACCCTTCATCAAGTGGTATCAGAGCAGGAGTTCTTGAGTGTGTAAACAGATCGCCGACTGTGAGGCAGTTTGCACCAGGACCGTGGCTAGGGTTTCAGCGCGCATCGCGAAAATGCCTCCACGAAGGGAACGTGGCGGAAGAGCTAGTGTAGTAACACCTGAGGTTAGAGAGCTGCAGAGGCAAGTGCGAGTATTGCAAGAAGAGATTCGTAGAGGAATGAATCTTAATGTCAGAGACGAAAGTGAGGATGAAGCCAAAGAAGAATATCAAGAAGGAGAAGTTGAAATCTAACCCAGAGGAATTGATCGACTGATTAATGAATGTGAGGAATATTTTGAGTATGAAGATGTTGAAGATCCTGATAGGGTCAAATTTGCGAAGGCCAGATTGAAAGGTCATGCGAAGATCTGGTGGCAAGAAATTCAATTGGAGCGAAATAGAAGGGGAAAGGAGAAAATCACGAGATGGGATCGGATGGTGGATAAATTGAAGCGTCAGTTCATTCCTGTTGATTATGAGCTTGACCTACTGAAGAAAATGCAGAGTTTGAAGCAAGCGGGAAGATCTGTTCAGGAGTATACAGAGGAGTTCTATCGACTTCTCATCAGAACAGGCCATGCAGAAGCTGATAAGGAGAAAGTTGCCCGATACCTTAATGGGTTAAGGCCAAGCATTCAGGAGGAGCTGAATCTAGTTCGAATGAATAGTATTGAAGAGGGCATACCAGTTTTCCCTAAAAGTAGAGGAAAAGCTGAACAAGAAGTTTGAGAGCAGACAAAACGGAAGAGGTCGCGGTGGACGATCTGGTGGACGGTCATATGGTGGCCGAAATGAAGATCCGAAAAAGAAGGATGAGGCCAGTAGCAGTCAAAATCAGCGAGGAAATAATTTCAATCGCTTCCAGGATCAGAATAATAGAGATCAGAGAGGAAGAGGAAGAGGACAAGGATCTGGAAGAGGCGGCTTCCGTGGAACATGTTTTCACTATGGAGAAGAAGGTCATAGGGCGTTTGAATGTCCTCAGCGCCAAGGCAGAATAGACAGGAGAAATGAAGGCCAGGCCAGAGTTGCACATGTAGATGAAGATGCTAGATCATCAAATTCTGAAGATGCTGAAAGAGGAGAAACGTTGATTAATAGAAGAGTCCTGTTGAGTGGTGAGAATGAAACCTGAGCAAAGAAGGAGCCTGTTTCGCACCAGGTGCAAGTGTGAAGGTAAATGTTGTGCATGTGATTATTGATAGTGGAAGCACTGACAATTTGGTGTCAGAAGAGATGGTGACAAAGTTGAAGCTCAAGAGACAGAAACACCCACATCCATATCGGATTGCCTGGGTACAGGATGACCACAAGGTCATGGTCAATGAACAATGCCTAGTGAAGTTCAAGGTTGGCGGATACCAAGATGAGGTACTGTGTGATATCATATCTATGGATGCATGTCATATGTTGTTGGGTAGACCATGGCAGTTTGACAGATGTGCTGTACATGATGGTCATGCGAATACCTATTCCCTAACAAAGGATGGAGTGCGACATAAGCTAAAACCATTGAAGGAGACCGAAGAAAAGGTATGTGGTAATGCAAGAATAACATTTGTTGATGGAAGGAAATTCTTAGATGGTATGAGGCATGAGCATGTATGTTTTTCTTTAATTCCAAAAGCTGGTAAAGAGAAAGTAGAAGATGTTCCTATAGAAGTTGCAGATTTGTTGAATGAGTTTCAGGATATTGTATCCGATAACGTGCCTGATGGATTACCACCAGTCAGGAAGATCAGTCATCAGATGGACTTGATCCAGGAGCAAGTTTGCCGAACAAGGCAGCACACAGAATGACACCTGCAGAAAGTGAGGAGTTGAACAGACAAGTACATGAGTTGTTACAGAAAGGATTGATCCGTGAGAGTCTAAGTCCCTGTGCTGTACCAGCAGTATTAGCACCAAAGAAGAATGGAGAATGGAGGATGTGTACAGATTCTAGGGCAATAAACAAGATCACAATCAAGTACAGGTTTCCATTGCCACGAATGGATGATATTATGGACTGTTTGAGTGGAGCTGTGTATTTTTCAAAGATAGATCTGAAAAGTGGATATCATCAGATTCGGATCAGAGAAGGAGATGAATGGAAGACTGCCTTCAAGACAAAGGAAGGACTATATGAGTGGTTAGTCATGCCTTTTGGCTAACCAATGCACCGAGCACTTTCATGCGGCTCATGAACGAGGGTTCTGAAAGAATTTCTGGGTAAGTTTGTCATTTTTACCTAGATGATATTTTGATCTTTAGTAATACATTGGATGAGCATATGATGCATATTCGTATGGTATTTGAGAAGTTGAGAGAAGAAAAATTGCTGATTAATTTGAAGAAGTGCAGTTTTGTGAAGAAAGAGTTGGTGTATTTGGGGTTTGTAGTTTCAAGAGAAGGTCTAAAAATGGACCCAGAGAAGGTACAGGCTATCCTTGAATGGCCTACTCCAAGGAATGCTACTGAGGTAAGATCTTTTCATGGTCTAGCTAGCTTTTATAGAAAGTTTATCAGAAATTTTAGCAGTATTTGTGGACCCTTGACTGAAACAATGAGAGGGGATAGAAAAGAGTTTAAGTGGACTAATGGGGCAGAAAAGAGTTTTCAATTATTGAAACAAAAAGTTACAGAACAACCTGTTTTAGCACTTCCAGATTTTAATAAGGTGTTTCAAGTAGATTGTGATGCTAGTGGTACTGCAATAGGAGCTGTTATGAGCCAAGAAGGTAAACCTATTGCTTATTTCAGTGAGAAGTTGAATGATGCCAATAGAAAATATTCTGTTTATGATCAGGAATTTTATGCTATAGTTCAAGCATTAAAGAAGTGGAGACACTATTTGCTTCCTAAGGAGTTTGTTTTGTATACTGATCATCAAGCTTTGCAATATTTGAATAGTCAAGGAAAGTTGAATCAGAGGCATTTGAAATGGGTTGAATTTTTGCAGAGTTATACATTTGTTTTGAAACACAGGAGTGGAAAGTCTAATAGGGTTGTAGATGCTCTTAGCAGAAGGCAACTACTGCTGACAGAAATGCAGATTGAAGTGGTTGGGTTCAAGGAGCTCAAGAATTTGTATCTAGAGGATCCTGATTTTGGTGAAGCTTGGAAAGCTTGTAAAGAACCTGTTACTCTAGACAGGACGAAATGGTTGGATTTCATCATCCAGGATGATATGCTATTCAGAGGGAGTCAGTTTTGCATTCCACGAAGTTCTATGAGGGAGAATCTCATCAAGGAGAAGCATAGTGGAGGATTGGCTGGACACTTTGGTCATGATAAAACCCTTGCTTTGGTTGGTGAGAATTATTATTGGCCACAATTGCAGCAAGATGCGAAGAAGTTTGTACAGAGTTGCAGAGTATGTCAGATGGCGAAAGGAGTGAAGCAGAATACAGGGTTGTATCAGCCATTACCTGTACCAGAGAAGCCTTGGGAGGATATTAGCATGGACTTTGTTCTGGGTTTACCGAGGACTCAGCGGGGACATGATTCAATTTTTGTGGTAGTTGATAGATTTTCAAAGATGGCACATTTTATTCCCTGCAAGAAGACTAATGATGTTGTTCATGTAGCAGAATTGTTTTTCAGAGAAGTGGTGAGACTTCATGGTTTGCCAAAGACCATAGTTTCAGATCGGGACACTAAGTTTGTTGGATATTTCTGGTGTACATTGTGGAAGAAGTTGAAGACAGATTTGAAGTTTAGTTCATCACATCATCCACAGAATGATGGACAGACAGAGGTGGTGAATAGAAGTTTGGGAAATTTGCTGAGATGTTTGGTTGGAGATAAGCCAACAGGATGGGATTTGATTTTACCACAGGCAGAATTTGCATACAATAATTCTGTCAATAGGAGCACTGGTAAATCACCATTCCAGATTGTATATGGAAGTAGTCCAAGAAATGCATCTGAATTGAGAAAGATAGATAAAGGAGAAATAAGTAGTGTTGAAGCTGAAGATTTTGCAAAACACTTGAAGAACATTCATGAGGAGGTGAGGAAGCATATTACCAAGATGAATGCACAGTATAAGGCTAAGGCAGATGAGAAAAGGAGGTATAAGAAATTTCAGGTTGGTGATGAAGTCATGGTTCATTTGCAGAAGGAGCGGTTTCCAGTTGGTACATATAACAAGCTGAAAATGAAGAAGTTTGGACCATGTAAGATATTGAAGAAACATGATTCAGGACACGCATATGAGGTAGAATTGCCTACTGAGCTAAATATTTCACCAGTGTTTAACATTTCAGATTTGACAGAGTATCATGAAGGAGGTGTTGAAGACGAGATCACAACAGCACAGTGGAGTATTCCAGCAACTAGTTCAGACACTAAGGAGATCGAAGATATACTGGACAGTCGTGTCGGTAGAAGCACAAGGAAGAGGACATATGAAGAATATCTGGTCAAGTGGAAAGGATGACCTGTTGAAGATTCATCATGGCTGACAAAGGAGGAGGTTAGCCGTCTTGGTTTTCCTCTGCACACCTGAGTTGTGACAGGGTCACTTCTCAAATTACCCTGGGTGTCTGATGCAGGAGCATCCTGGGTGTAAGAGCAATCTTGCATCACCCAAAAAAAAAAAAATATTTCTGTTTTTATATTCAATAAGGGCTATTTTGTGCAGAGCTGCTATTTATGGAAAGTTACTATTTTTGGTAATTTTCGTATGTGCTCAGAATGATCTGATTTCTTTCTTGGAGGTTCATTTTGGTCATACAAGTCTGCCAGTAAAGTTTCATTGCCAGATCAAGTGTATATTGGAAGATATTGAAGATTTTCGGTATTGGCAGCAGGGGACAGAAACTTTGAACTCAGTTTTGAAAGCTTTAGAGGCCCCGGATGAGGTCGAATTTTGGGCTGAATGAAGCTTGCTTAATTCAAGTGTTGTAGAGCTCCTCGCGCCCTTTCCGAAATGGGGCTACAATAGTCGATCGGGTCAACTGGTGATGACTTATGGTCTTCGGAAGTTGGGTCACTTGAAATGGCGGAAAATGATTTTTCTTCAAAATTTCTGTTCGGGTTTCAAAATTTATTTTGAGCCGACTATGATGTAATGAAATGTAAAATAAAAATAATTCTAAGTTTGGTCGGCCTTATTGGCTAAAATTCTGGAACCTTCCCAGGCGGTGGAAAATTGCCTATATAAGGAAGGTTGTATTATTGTCTTAGGCAGTTCAGAATAGTTCTGGGTAGTAGATCTGGGTATTGATTCGAGGCTTTGTCCTACAGAATATTGTAAGGGAATGCCCATGTGGCTTTGCATATTGTAATTCTGAAAGTTTGTAATTCCACATTTGTGGAGATAATAAGAAGCCAATTTTCTGTTCTTGCATATTGTTGTTGTTTCTCTATTTCTGTTATGTGTTTGTGGTATTAAGGGAAGCACCCTTCATCAGTTATCTAGAGAATAGAGTCAAGTCCAAACCAGTATTCACAAGAAGCAATGAAATTACATTCATAATTCTTGAAAAGTATAGGTTTTGGACAATCTCCTTAGATATTGAAGCTTTCATATCTTAGGATTCAAATAATATGAAAGCTTCCCTATCTAAAGAGGGAAAAGGGTGAAACCTTCCTTTAAACATTCCAAAAAAAGACCGATAGACTAAGCCTATGAAATTTACATTTATGATGATAAAAGATGGGAATTTCACCTAAAAGACCTTAAGTGATACAATAAATCTCAGCAAATAGGAAAATTAATACCACCCAATAATGATAGAGACTTAGGACCTTTGAAAATATTTTTGAAGAAACTGAGTACACCCTTCCCTAGGTTGTTTGAGCCTTGTAATATCTTAACTATGGCTAAGAGATTATCAAGACTATAATAGCTAACTAAAATGTGAGAGATTTGAATCCTAATTAGCTTCAACCACAACTCCTTTTATAAAATTGTCATCTGAAATATGCACTGCTATCTTTATATTGATAAAAATATCCAATTTACCGAAGAAAGAACTAGTTTGTTGTCAATCATGGGAATGCTAATGTGAAGAGGTCAAAGAAAATCATATTCTAATATATATTTCAATTATAAACTAATCTGATCTAAAACCCAATAGTTATTCATCCATAACTAAACATGTTTAAAGAAACCAAGAATTGATTTTTAAAACTAGAAGTTATGAGTGGTGTAGAGCACTTCATCCTATCTTCCAAGGGGTAGGGAGGTTCATTTGATGTAATAAGGGTTTCGATCCTCAGGATCAACCCATTTAATCTCTTGGTTCATTTTCTAAGGCTAAGGATCCCAATGGTGCTTTATAAACCTCGGGTCTCCTTGGACCAATATGACCTTAGTGTTCATTTTCATAAGGTGTCATAGGGGTTTATGTTATTATGGTTAAGAATGACCTTATAATTGGTCCTAGATCACATTTAGGTCCATTGGGGGTTGATAGAATGAACTCTACAAGATTTTACATAGTTGTTATACATAAATACAAAAATGTGCAAAAGTTGAAAAGTTGCATTTTTGCAAAATTGCTTGAAAAGTTGTAGCTTCTATCTCAATGCTCATAACCATCCAAAATATGGTTATGGTAGTTGAAAATAGTCTATTTTTTTAATTCTAGTCCTACAAAAGAATATTTTGATAGAATTTTATAATTTTTGGTGGATTGGAATAAGATAACATTCATTTTCTTGAGAAAATTCCTAGTTTTATGTGTTATACGATCCTGTATGGATTAGGTTGACTAAATTATTTCCATGAGAAGATAGGGGAATGTGCTAAATTTAATATGAACTTGGCTTGTGTCTATTTGGTGATCATAGAAGGGAGAATTATTCAATTTTGTAGAGACTTTTCAGGAAACCCTCCATAATTAGGGTGCTTCAAAGATAGAGCCCTAACTTGACATTTTACTAGTGGAATTCCTTTCCCACATGGGAAATGAAATTTTGTTATGTAAATTTAGAGATTCCAAAGGATTAGGATGAGGAGTATTGTTTCACCAAGTTTTCCATCAAGACATACATTAAATAAGCCCACGTATTCAGCCTAAGAAAGGTGAATATGTGTAGATAATCAAACAAAAGGAGAAGTGTGACTTGGTAGATGGTGGATTTTGAATATTTATAGGTATAAGACCAAGTATAAGGTTTTGGATCAATTTTTTGAACCCGTTATTTAGTAATTTCTTTGTTAACCAAGCCTAATTAGGCCTATTAGGTCTATGAAGAAGGTAAGGGTTAATGGGTGTTGGAGTGGATTTGGGTCCTATAACCTTGGGGTCTTACATAAGTCCCAAAAGGGTACTAGAAACTATAATTTATTTTCCAAATAACTAAGGAGGATTCAAAGTTATCATTCAAAAACCCCTTAGTGAGACCTAGAAGAGTCTACTAGCCAATCAGGGATAGGGGAGTTATGGGTGTCTTGGAATCCAATTAGTGGTGGATTATTAGTGCACATGCCATAAGAATGGTTTTTAAATCACCAATTTTTGAGTAAAAGTGGAGACGAGAGGTTTTTCATATTTATGCCTAGATTTGGGAAAGTGTCCCTAGAGTCTTAAATCTATCCTAATTAATCTTAGCCCAAGGAGTTAAGGAGGTTTTGTGGAGTTCACTAGACCCCAAAAAGGGTAGGAAAATTCTATATGAATTATTTGGATACAGTGGGATTAAATGATTGTTAGGATAGGATCCTAACTAGGAAAAGGTCTAGATACATCAAGCTTTTGGTTGTGCTCTCTGCATCAGGTGGTATCAGAGAATAGAAGTATTTGTTTGAGAAGAGTAGTGAAGTCATAATGTTAGAAGGTGAAGAAGTAGAAAGAGAGATCCTTGTGAGGATGACCAATGTAGAGTTGGAAAAGTTGGTTAAAGAGCATATGACAGAAAGTAGGGCAGTAAGAGCCAAGAATAGGGATATGAAAAGAGAATTATAAAAGTTGAAGGGTAAAATGAATAAAGGGGGATCAGATTCTGATGAAGAGGAAGATGAAGGGGGTGAAGAAGACATCATCAGGAAGGAAGGAGTACCTAGAGACTGAAGACATCTTCTTGAATCCCTTAGGAGGGTAGGGAAGAAACAAAGGATATACCTACCAATGTTTTATGGTAAATTGAATCCAAAATAATGTATGGATTGGTTGGAGGGACTTGAGAATCATTTTGAGTGTGATGAAATTCATCAGAGTTAGAAAGTAAATATAGAAAAGTCAAGGATGAAGTGCCCTTCCCTTAGTTGGTGGAATTTCCTTCATAATCATAGGGTGGAAGAGGAAAAGAATCAATTTGTACTAGAATACTATGCGGTGATGTTGCACAAGAAGTTGCAAAATATAAGGAAGAGGGACTTATATTTGAGAACTTACACAAAAGAGTTTCATAAAATGAATCTTAAGGAAAATCTCCCTTAGAATGAAAAACAAAAATTTCAAAGATACCTAAATGGACTCAAGTATAGAATTCAAGATGAACTTAGATTGTTCAATCTTGAGATAGTACAAAAATGTATTCAAATTACACTTAAAATTGAAGAGTAACAAAAGATAAAGGGAGAGAAAATGAGAACAGGAAGATGAGGAAATTTCAGAGGAAGGGGTAGGTTTGGAGGAAGAGGAGCATCTCCAATGCCTCAAGGAGAAACAAGAAGTCAAGATAAAGAAGGTGAATCTAACTTAACAAAGGAAGTTTCAAAGGAAAAATACTTAGTAGTAGAAGAAGATTTGGGGGTAGAGGACCAAGTGTTTTCACAGGAAGATGTTTTAATTGCAACCAAATAGGACATCAATACTTTAGGTTCCCTAAGAGGATTGGTTCTAACAAACAAGGGGCAGATAGGAGGGTACAATTGACTCAAGAAGATGACATTCATAGCGTGTCTTCATACCACACATCAACATCAAGACCTGCAAAACCTGAAGCAAGGTGAGTGTTTGATGTTGCATAGATAACTCTTTAAAGTCCCCACAACCAAGGAATCGCCCCAAAGGAAGTCACTATTCAAGACCACTTGCAAGATGAATAACAAGGTATGTAAAGTTATTTTAGATTCTGGTTCAATAGATAACTTGGCTTCTAAAGAAATGGTTGATAATATTAGAGTCCAAAATATCCCTCACCCTTACCCCTATAGAGTCTCATAGTTGAAAAAGGAACCACAATCCCTAATTAGTGAACAAGTTTGGGTAGATTTCACCATAGGGGAATATAAAGATAAGCTTCTATGCGATGTAATACAAATGGATGTCTGTCATTTACTTCTAGGTAGACCTTCACAGTATGATGTAGATGCAAAATATGATGGGAGAAATAATTTCTATTATTGATCTAATGATGGGATAAAATACACCATATCCCCACTACTAGATGGTGGGATGGAAAAACATGTAGTGACTAGTTAGATACTATGATGCAGGAGCATCTCAGGTCATTGGCAATCTTGTGTCACCAAATTTTTTTTTGAGTTTTCCTATGTTTCTCAATTCCTTCTTTGAGTGTCTAGGCCTAGGAAAGGTCCTAGTGATTCAATTGGTTGTTTCTTAATGTCATAGTGACTTAGGGGAAGTTGTTATCTTGAGATCATTGAGTAGTTAGGTGAGTAGAGGTCCTAGGTTGTGTGTTTGGTGGAGTGGCTTGGAAAGATCTAGGAAGGTCTTTGTGATGTAAGAGCAAAATTTCTCAAGCAACAATAAAAGTTGCTTAAAAGTTGCTAGCAACTTTTCTAAAGTTTCTTAGAAACTATTCATTTGAAGGCTTTAACCTTGATAAGTGATCAAGAAATCCCTAACCAAACATTCACCAATGGGAAAAGACTATAAAGGACCTGACAAACCCTAAAATGTGGTTGGCATTTAGTTTGTATGGCAAATGTATGGGAACAATAGACTGTGTATGCAAGAACAGTGTTTAGCAGTCATTATAATGGCTCGAAGTGTTGGATTAGTGTGTTGCTATTGATATCTTATGCTTTTATAATTATATTGTGTTTTTTTTACTTCATTTATCTATATCTAGGTTAGGTTTTGTGTGTTTAGTTTTTTTTTCATTAGCTTATCAAGCTTGACAATCCACTGTTCAGTTTGGTGGCACTGATGGAGTAGGGCCTGTATCTCCTATCCCCACTGTGGTAACTCCATGGCACTTTGGGATCAATTAGTTCAGACCCTACCTTGTATATATGTGCAATTAGGGGCCAAAAATATAGGTGCAAGAAGGTGCTTGACAAAGCCCTAGGTGAGCTAGGCAGTGCCCGACTAGGAGTGGTCAGCAGACAAAGTGCTCTAGGTGATAGAGGAAGGAGTTCCAAGAAAAATACTTTTGAGGAAGTGAAGAAGAGTGTTTGAAGGTGAAGTGGTGTGAAGGAGAAGGTTTGAAGAGGCTTGGAGGGGTGTTGTTGAAGACTAGAATAGTGAAGTGACCAAGAAACCCTTAAAACCCTCATATTTGGCATAGGTACTGTACGGCCTATTGGAAGCTTGAGACCCCAAAAATCCTTGAGAATGGGTCATTAGTAGTAGATTTTCTTTAGACCAGGGGTGCTGAATCTTTGAGGAAAGGGTGTCAAATTCCCTATAAAACTAGGAGGGCTAATTAGGCCTCTTCCTTACAGCCCTAGATTGTAAAGGAACCTTCAAATCGGGTGATGACCCAATCATGCCAATGCATTGAAAAGATGCCAAATGCCATAAAAACATCTTGGAAATCATGAAATCCTCTATTGGAGCTTGGGAATGGATTTGAACCCTAGAACATGATTATAAGCCTATGTAAGGGAATGGAGCCAGAAGCTAGAGCTTGGAATGTTGCAAGGTCAAATAGCTGAACTTGGTGGTCATGCTAGGTAGGTCAGGGGGTCCTATAATATATAAGGTATCCTATAGACTAATCATAGATGTCTAGAATACACTTGGGTCCTTGGGAAAGGATCAGAGCATAGACTAGCTAGTCTACCCTAGCCTCACCATCAGATTGGTATCAGAGCCTCTTAAGGCTTGGGAAGCGAATAGTGGATGTTTCAACTAGTAGAAGAATTAGTTGGATCATAACACAAGTATAAAATGGTGACTAATGAAGAGCTTGCTAAAAAGGTGGAAGATCATGAGGAAGCTAGTAGACTCCTACAAGAAAGATTGATGCAAATGGAGCAACTCTTGGATGATGTCCAAGAAAAAGTAGATAAGGTGAAAGATAGGATGGAGGAGCAGCATGCCAAAGGGAAAGAGACAACCATTGATGATGATGTACCTACACCTAGTCCTCCAACTCAAGATGAGCAATTTCTTAAAGCCCTGAAGGCTATCAGAGGCAACGCACTAGAAGGTGTCCCATTACTAAATGATAGGATGGATACAGAGCTTGTGATGTAATGGATTGAAGGCATGGAGAATCAATTCAAATGTGAAGAGATCTTAGAGGCAAAAAAGGTCAAAGTGGCCAAATATCGGTTGAGAGGACAAGCTTTAACCTGGTGGAACTACTTGCAAGATGAAAGAGAGAAAGAGGGAAAGAACCCAATATCTAATTGGAAATCAATGGCTAACAAAGTGAGGGAAGCATACCTACCAGTAGATTATGAAATATAGCAACATAGGAAGAGGTTGAATCTCAGACAGAAGGAGATGGATGTAGCCACCTACACTAAAGAGTTCCACAAGTTGAGCTTGAGATCCAAGATCAAAGAAGAAGAAAGTGTCAAAGTGGCAAGGTACCTAAGTGGTTTGAAATGGACCATAACAGAGGAGATGAGTTTGTTCACTCCCACCACAATACTTGGTTGTCAGCATATGGCACAAAATCTTGAAGATAAACAAAGAAGAAAGAAAGAACCTAACTCCAAGAATAGGGGAAGAGGTAGAGACTCTAGACGGGGTCAAAGAGGAGGTTCTAGTAGAGGTGGTGACTCAAGAAGCCAAGGGGAGAGTAGACTCTTGGGACAAAGTTCAGAAATTAGTACAAGAGGATCTTTTGGTAGAGGAAGAGGTTCTCAAGGGAATAGAGGAAGAGGAGCAGGAAGAAGCAGCTCCTACTTTGCCACTATGAAGTGCTATCAGTGTGAACAACTTGGACACCCTACCTATAGGTGTCCTGATAAACCATCAGCCTCAAATAATGAGAAGAGGGTAGCCTATACCCAAGAAGATAGTAGCAGCTCATGCACTAATGAAGTCAGCAAATTAGAATCAGAAATGGGGGAGAACCTAATGTTCAAGAGGGTACTTATAAGATAGCCTAATCAAGGTGAACCCAAGCAAAGGAGGGCTCTTTTTAGAGTCAGATGCAAGATACAAGGCAAAGTATGCAAGGTTATAATAGATTCAGGGTCTACTGATAACATTATAGTAGAGGAAGCAACAAAGAAGCTTAAACTCACCAAGGTTCCCCATGCAAATCTATACAAGGTGACTTGGTTGAACCAAGAGAAAAGTGTGCTCGTTAATGAGCAGACATGGGTAGAGTTATCTATTGGAGGCTATAAAGACAAAGTTCTTTGTGATTTCTTGCCCATGGATGTATGCCATCTTCTATTGGGAAGACCATTGCAATTTGATAGGAAGGTGATCTATGATGGAGAAGAGAAATCCATTTCTTTCAAGAAAGATGGAAGAACATTCAAAATTCAGTCCATAATTGAGAATGAAGAAGGTACTTCAAGGAGACCCAGTGTGTTTCTTAGTAGTGGTAAAGAGTTCTTACATGCTCTACAGGATGAGAAGACCATAGGATGTTCTATCATAGTGAAACCAAAGGAGGAGGACAAGAAGTTGCAGGTAGAACTACCATTGGAAGTGCAGCAAATGCTGGAAGAATTCAAAGATATAGTAAGTGATGGAACCCCTGCCACCTTACCTCCAAGAAGAGCTATAAGTCATCAAATTGAATTTGTACCTGATGCATCATGCAAGAATTATTGGATCAAGGGCTAATCAAGAAGAGTATTAGTCCATGTGCAGTCCTAGTGGTCTTAGCATCCAAGAAAGGAGGAAAATGGAGACTTTACATAGACTCAAGGGCTATCAATAGGATTACTATCAGGTATAGGTTCCCAATTCCAAGAATAGAAGATTTAATGGATTGTTTAGGAGGTGCTATGTACTTCACCAAGATAGATTTAAAGAGTGGTTATCACCAAATGAAAATCAAGGAGGGTGATGAGTGGAAGACTACTTTTAAGATCACAAATGGTTTGTATGAATGGCTTGTAATGCCATTTGGGCTTCCCAATGCCCCAAGCACCTTCATGAGGTTAATGAATGAGGTCTTGAAGGACTTCAAAGGTATATTTGTGGTGGTTTATTTAGATGATATACTCATCTATAGAAAAAATAAATTAGAGCATCTTGAGCACTTAAGGTTGGTTATGAAGAAGCTACATGAATAGCAATTAGCCATCAATGTAAAAAGTGTGAGTTCATGCAGCAAGAGCTAGTTTATTTGGGCTTTTTAGTGTCCAAGGGTAATCTAAAAATGGACCCAAGCAAGGTGGAGGCAATCTTCAATTTTCTTGCCCCTAAAATAGGGACTGAAGATAGAAGTTTTCATGGCTTGGCACAATTTTATAGAAATTTTGTGAGGAAATTCAGTGGGATTTGTGCACCAGTGCTAGACACCATCAAGGGAGGACTAAAAACTAAGTTCAAGTGGACTAAGGTAGCTGAGAAAGCATTTCAAACATTGAAACAAGAGGTAGC
The DNA here is from genome assembly GCA_027943335.1 of Chamaecyparis obtusa. Taxonomy (NCBI): domain Eukaryota; kingdom Viridiplantae; phylum Streptophyta; class Pinopsida; order Cupressales; family Cupressaceae; genus Chamaecyparis; species Chamaecyparis obtusa. The sequence goes on from BSBK01003812.1 coordinate 16,267, forward strand.
CACAAAACCTATCTTACTCTTGCCAACTTTTGATAAGTTGTTCACCATTGAATGTGATGCAAGTGGTGTAGCAATAGGGGGTGTATTGAGTTAGGAAGGAAGGCTTGTGGCATTCTTCAATGAGAAACTCAATGAGGAAAAGAAGAAGTATTCAGATTATGACTTGGAGTTGTATGCATTGGTACAATCTGTCAAGAAGTGGAGGCATTACCTTTTTCAAAAAGAATTTGTGGTGTTTACTAATAATCAGGCTTTAAGCTACATAAACACTTAGGAGAAGCTTAGTAACAAGCACTTGAAGTGGATGGAGTATCTCCAATCCTTTACCTTCACAATCAAGCACAAGAAAGGGTAGCTCAATAAGGTAGCAGATGCCTTGAGTAGGAAGTTATTGATTGTCCAATAGGTACAGCTACAAAGCATTGGAATAGCAGGTTTTAAAGACTTATATGAGGAGGATGAAGACTTTTCACAAGCCTACAAGGTGTGCCTAGAGTTTGAGAACCATTTCCATGGTGAGTTTGTAGATTACACCCTTCAAAATGGATTTTTGTTTAAAGGTAATCAGCTTTGTGTGCCTAGATGATCCATGAGGGAAAATCTGATTCAAGAGAAGCATAATGGTTTTCTTAGTGGTCATTTTGGCATAAACAAGACATTGGAGTTAGTACAGAGATACTATTTTTGGCCTAAGCTAGCAAGGGATGTCAGGAGGTATGTAGACCAATGTGGAGTATGTCAAAGAGCTAAAGGAGGTCCAAGAAATGCAAGACTCTATTGACCTCTACCAGTTTGAAATAGGCCTTGGGAGTGTGTAAGTATGGACTTTGTGGTTGGACTCCCTAAAACCAAATCAGGTATGGATAGCATCTATGTTTTTGTTGATAGGTTCTCTAAGATGAGTCATTTCATTCCCTATAGAACTACTCATGATGTAAGTTATGTAGCACATCTCTTCTTTAAGGAGATAGTTAGGATCCATGGACTTCCTCTGAGTATTGTGTCTGATAGAGATAGTAAGTTCATGGGCCATTTTTGGCAAACCTTATGGAAAAGGTTGGGAACTAACCTCTCTTTTAGTTTAGCATACCATTCTCAAACTGATGGTCAAACTGAGGTCATCAACAGGGTGCTTGGCAACTTGCTAAGGTGTTTGACAAAGGAGTATGGGTAGACTTGGGATCTTGTGATATCTCAGGTTGAATATGCATATAGTGATAGTGTAAACAAGACCATAGGAAGAAGTCCTTTTGAGATAGTATATGGAAGACACCCTAGAGGAGTGTGTGAGTTAAGAGACTTAGGTTCTATGGAGTTGAAGAGTGGACAAGCTGAAGATTTCACTCAAACCATCAAGGAGGTTCAAGAGTAGGTGAAGAAGACTATTTTGGAATCCACTCATAAACTCAAGGCTAAAGTAGATGAAAAGAGGAAAGAAGTGCAGTTTTAGATTGGGGACTATGTCATAGTCCATCTTAACAAAGAAAGGATGAAAAAAGGCATGCCCACCAAGCTACAGATGAGGAGAGTAGGCCCATGAAAGATTCTAGCCAAATATGAAGAGAATGCCTACAAAGTGGACTTGCCATCAAACTTAGCCATCTCACTAGTGTTTAAAGTTGTAGACCTCATTAGATTCAAAGGAGATATTAGTCAGAAAGGTATAGCTCCACCAAAGGTAGTACAAGATACGGATACCAATGTAATGCCCAAGAAGAAGCCAGCCAAGGCAGAGAAGGTTTTAGAATCCAAAGTGAAGAAAACTACAAGGAATAAAGTTTACATGGAGCACATAATGAAATGGAATGATCATCTTCAATCTGAAGCCACTTGGATTGAGGAAGGACAATTCAAAAAGTTTGGTATTGATTTGGCTCTTCTTGACCCCAAAGTGCCTTAGCCTGTGCTGCGAGGGAGTATGGTGCAAGAGAACCCTTCTAAGGGCTCCCACCTTCTAGTTTTTGTTGTGTGAACTTCTTGCATGAAGTATGTAATTAAAATAAGATCTTGAAGCTCATTTTGTTTGAGTGTCTAGGCATAGGAAAGGTCCTAGTGGTTTAGTTGGTTGTTTCTTAATGTCACAGTGACTTAGGGGAAGTTGTTATCCTGAGATCATTGAGTAGTTAGGTGAGTAGAGGTCCTAGGTTGTGTTTTTGGTGGAGTTAAAAGCACAAGAGTTCCTTGGAAAGATCTAGGAAGGTCTTTGTGATGTAAGAGTAAAATTGCTCAAGCAACACTAAAAGTTGCTAGCAACTTTTCTAAAGTTGCTTAACAACTGTTCATTTGAAGGCTTTAACCTTGCTAAGTGGTCAAGTAAGCCCTAAAAAAACGTTCACCGATGGGAAAATACTATAAAGGACTTGAAAAACCCTAAAATGTGGTTGGCATTTAGTTTGTACGACAAATGTATGGGAACAACAGACTGTGTATGCAAGAATAGTGTCTAACAGATATTATAATGGCTTGAAGTGTTGGATTAGTGTGTTGCTATTGATATCTTATGCTTGTATAATTATATTGTGTTTTTTTTACTTCATTTATTTCTATCTAGGTTAGGTTTTGTGTGTTCAATTTGTTTTTCATTAGCTTATCAAGCTTGACAGTCCACTGTTTAGTTTGGTGGCACTAATGGAGTAGGGCCTATAGCTCCTATCCCCACCATGGTAACTCCATGGAACTTTGGAATCAAGTAGTGAAGACCCTACCTTGTATATATGTGCAATTAGGGGCCCAAAATGCAGGTGCAAGTAGGTGCTTGACAAAGCCCTAGTTGAGCTAGGCAGTGCCCAGCTAGGAGCAGTCAACAGACAAAGTGCTCTAAGTGACAGAGGAAGGAGTTCCAAGACAAATCCTTTTGAGGAAATAAATAAGAGTGTTTGAAGGTGAAGTGGTGTGAAGGAGAAGGTTTGAAGAGGCTTAGAGGGGTTATTTTGAAGACTAGAATAGTGAAGTGACCAAGAAACCCTTAAAACCCTCATATTTGGCACAGGTACTGCACGGCCTGTTGGAAGCCTGAGACCCCAAAAATCCTTGAGAATGGGTCATTAGTAGTAGATTTTATTTAGAAAAGGTGTGTTGAATCTTTGAGGAAATGGTGTCAAATTCCCTATAAAATCGGAAGGAGGGCTAATTAGGCCTCTTCCTTATAGCCCTAGATTGTAAAGGAACCTTCAAATAAGGTGATGACCCAATCATGCCAATGCATTGAAAAGATGAAAAATGCCCTAAAAACATCTTGGAACTCATGCAATCCTTTTTTGGAGCTTGGGAATGGAGTTTAACCCTAGAAGACCCTTATAAGCCTATGTAAGGGAATGAAGCTAGAAGCTAGAGCTTGGAATGTTGCAAGGTCAAATAGCTAAACTTGATGGTCATGCTAGGTAGGTCAGGGGGTCCTTGAATGTATAAGGTATCCTATAGACTAATCATAGGTGTATGGAGTACACTTGGGTCCTTGGGCAAGGCTTAGAGCATAGACTAGCTAGTCTACCCTAGCCTCCCCATCAAGACCTGGACATGATGAAGATTATGTGGAAATAATTTCTAGGTATCGAAATGGATTGAGAATTTCCATCCAAGAAGAAATCAGCTTGGTTAAGTTGGAGAACATTGAAAAAGCTTATCAGTTTTCCTTGAAAGCTAAGGAGAAATTGAACAAATGACATGAGAAAAGACAAAGAGGTAGAAGTGGTAGATTACCTAGAGGGAGAGATTGACCTTATGGTGAAAATAGTATATTTGAACTAGAAAAGACAAATCTAGATAAAGGCAAGACTAAGTGGAAAGGTGAAATTTCATCTAGAGGAAGAGGCAATAACTATTGAGGTGGTTATAATAGAGGTGTTTTCTGAGGAGCTTGTTACAATTGTGGGGAGGAATGACATAGATCATTTGAGTGTACACATGTAAGTAAGAAGGTCGATAGTAGTAGAAATGCTTTGGTGCAAGAAGATTCACCGAATGAACCTGAGAAGGAAAAGAACTTGATGGTAAGAAGAGCACTTTGGAGTGAAAGTAATAAGGAATATCTGGTAAGGAAAAGTTTGTTCAAGACCAAATGTAGAGTTTTTGATGAAGTTTGGAAGGTAATCATTGGTAGTGGAAGCTCAGAGAACTTGACATCTGAGGAAATGGTTACAAAGTTGCAATTGAAAAGGCTGGAACACCTGAAGCCCTATCAAATTTCATGGATCAAGGATGAGCATACACTCTTGGTAAGTGAACAATGTTATGTCAATTTGAAAATTGGAAATTACTATGATAAGATGTTATGTGATATCATGCCTATGAATTTTTTTCATATTTTGTTGGGTAGACCTTGGCAATATGATAGACATGCTATATATGATGGGAGATTTCATAAATATACTATTTGAGCTGATGGGAGAAGAAAAATCTTGTTACCTTTCATTAAAGACCTGTTAGTAGTGTTTGTACATCTGTGAAAGTTTTCTTGATGAAAGGAATAAAGTTTGTTAAGGATTTGAAAAAGAATGATGTATTTTTTGTTGTGATTCCTAACAAACTGAGAAAGAAAACAAAGGATAGTATCCTTGAAGAGATTGATAAGTTACTCATAGAGTATAGAGAGATCATTTTTGATAATGTACCTAATGGTTTTCCACCAAAGAGAAGCATTGATCATTGCATGGATCTAATCCCTAGAGTGAGTTTACCAAATAAGGCACCACATCGGTTGACACCTATCGAGAATTAGGAATTGAACCCACAGATTCAAGAATTGTTCTAGAAAGGTTTGATCTGAAAAATTTTGATTCCTTGTCTAGTACCAATTGTATTGGTACCTAAAAATAATGGAGAATGGTGAATGTGTAGAGATTCTAGAGAAATCAATAAGATAACAGTGAAATATAGGTTTCCTATACCAAGAATGGATGACATAATGGACAGTTTGACTGGAGAAAACTATTTTACCAAAATTCATTTGAAAAGTGGATATCATCATATCAGAATCAGAGAAGGTGATGAGTGGAAGACTTCTTTTAAGATAAAATAAGGTTTGTATGAGTGGTTGGTTATGCCTTTTGGTTTAACTAATGCACTAAGTACTTTTATGAGATTGATGAATGAAGTTTTGAATAAATTATTAGCTAAATTTGTGATTGTATACCTAGATGATATTTTGATATTCAATATGACTAGAGAAGATAATTTTTTTCATGTTAAACAAGTATTGCAGAGATTGAAAAAAAGAAAAGTTGTTGATAAATCTGAAAAAGTGTTCTTTCATGAAAGAGGAGATTGTGTATTTAGGATTTTTTAGTTCACCTGATGGTTTGAAAATGGATCCTGAAAAGGTTGAAGCTATTTTGAATTTCCCTACATCTGAGAATGCTAGTGAGGTAAGATCATTTCATGGTTTGGTAATTTTTTACCAAAATTTCATTAGGAATTTTAGTTCAATTTTTAATGCTATGACTGAGACTATGAGAGGAGATAAAAGAGAATTTAAGTGGACATATGGAGCTGTTAAAAATTTTGAGACTCTAAAGCAAAAGGTTGTTGAATTTCCTATGTTAACATTGCCTGATTTCAATAAGGTATTTTAAGTGGAATGTGATGCAAGTGGTAGTGCAATAGGAGCCGTGTTGAGTCAAGAAGGTAAACCTATTTCTTTCTTTAGTGAAAAGTTGAATGATGCAAAAAGGAAATATTCTATGTATGATCAAGAATTATATGCTATTGTTCAAGCCCTGAAGAAATGGAGACATTATATAATACCGAGTAAATTTGTGTTGTATACTGATCATAAAGCTTTACATTATTTGGGTAGTCAGAATAAATTGAATTAGTGATATATGAAATGGGTTGAATATTTACAGAGTTATACATTTGGGATAAAAGATAAGAGTGGAGTTACTAACTAAGTTGTTGATGCATTAAGTAGAAGAAGATCTTAGATGACCAAGATGAAAATTGAAGTTCTTAGTTTTGATGACATGAGAGATTCATATGAATTTGATTCTTATTTTTCTGAGCCGTGGAGAAAGTGCAAAGAACCTATTCAAGATCAACTGATTACTAAGTGGGAAGACTCTTTCATCCAAGGAGGTATGTTGTTTAAAGGTATTTAGTTGTGTATACTAAGAGGATCATTGAGAACTAATTTGATAAAGGAGAAACATAGTAGTGGTTTGGATGGATATTTTGGTGTTGACAAGACATTGAATTTTCTTAAGGAGAAATACTTTTGGCCACTGTTGTATAAGGATGTTCATAAATTTGTGAAAAGTTGCAGAATTTGTCAAGTTGCAAAGGGAGTAAGTTAGAATATTGGATTGTATACACCAATTTCTAATCCTAAGAAACCTTGGATTGATATCATTATGGATTTTGTTCTCAGCTTACCAAATATAGTGAGAGGTAATGATTCTATATTTGTTATTATGGATAGATTTTCAAATATGGAATATTTTATACCCTATTGAAAGACTTCAGATGTAGTACATATAGTAGATCTTTTCTTTAAGGAAATTGTTAGTTTGCATGGATTACCGAGGAGTATCATCTTTGACCAAGATAGTAATTTTGTTGGATACTTTTGGAATACTCTTTGGAGAAAGTTTGGCACCAAGTTGATGTATAGTTCTACATTTCACCCACAGACTGATGGACAAACAAAAGTTGTGAATAGAAGTTTGGGTAATCTTTTGAGATGTTTAGTTGGAGACACATTGAGTAATTGGGATTCTATGTTGGCACAAGAAAAGTTTTCATACAATAATTCAGTGAATAGGAGTACTGGAAAAACACCTTTTGAGATTGTAAATGGCATATAACCGAGAGGTATATTAGATTTGAGGGATATTGCTGATGAAGAAAAGAGAAGTATTGAAGGAGTAAAGTTTGTTGAGTTCATGAAGACATTGCATGAAGATCTAAAACATAAGTTGGAGATAAGTAATTAGAACTATAAAGATAGAGCTGATAGATCAAGAAGACATAAGACTTTTGCAGTTGGTGATGAAGTAATGGGTCATTTGAAGAAAGGAAGATTTCCTATTAGAACATATGCAAAGCTAAAAATGAATAAGTTTGGTCCTTGCAAAATATTGAGGAAATTTGATAGTGGGAATGCTTATGAGATTGAATTACCTGATGACATGGATATATAACCTATATTCAACATTGCTGATTTATATAAGTACCATGAACTGGATGAAGAAATGATAGTTCTGAATGATTATCCTAAGAAATAGATAGAAGAAGTTGAGCAGATTTTGGAACAAAGAATTGGTAGAAGTACAAGAGGAAAATAGTATATGGAATATATAGTAAAGTGGAATAATAGACTGATTGAAGATAGTTCATGGATTTCATAATCTAAGTTGGACTCAGCTCAAGTTGTACCTACTACATGATTCAGAGAATCATTTCAAATAACCCCAGGTGTCTGATGCAGGAGAATCTCGGCTCCTTGGTAATCCTGTGTCACCAAAAATAAGTTTGAGTTTTCCTATGTTTCTCAGTTCCTTCTTTGACCAAGTTGGCTCGGTAGTTTCTCAGTTCCTTTGTTAACTGATTTGGTTAGTTAATTCCTTGGCCCTCATTTATCTTTTCCTGGCACTCAGTTATCCTTTCTTACCCAATTGTTTTTTTTAGTTTTTTTTTGAGGCTGACTTGTGCGATTAATTATGGTCATAGATTTAATGCTAGCATCTATCATTGGGAAGTGTTTGGACATAAATTTATTCATTACATCCATTAATGGTGGATCTAAAGGAAAACTTGTTTCGTAGCCTCTTTTATATATTGTAATCTTTGGTTGTAGTTTAGGAGTCATTTTTTTGGTAGAAGATAGAAGATAGAATATTGATGATAATTTCTAATCCTTGCATGTTGGAGGACTATTGTACTTGAATTGTAATATCTAGCCATAACCTAGAAGGCCATATAGCCCAGCATGTATGAATAAATTTGATGAAATGTTAAGGACCTGATCTACATTCTCTCTCTCTCTTTTGTGTATTGTTGCTTCTGTGTGTTATCTCTGCAGGGTAGATCTAGATTAGAGTGTGCCTTTGGCCCCTGTCCTCATCCTTTCTTTGCGTCATGCTAGTAGGTGAAAAGGGATTTATGAAATCCCTCAAGGAGAAGGACACAACAATATTTTAATTAGTTATGAGACCTAAAGGTACATCAATAGAGAATCACAAAGACCAAGTGCAATGAGGGACTGTAGGTCCTAAGGAAGTGAAAGACTTGTTGAACAAGTACAAGGGGATAATTGTAGGAAGTGACCCAGAGACTTTACCACCACAAAAAGATGTTAGTCATTGCATAGACGTAATCCTTGGTGCCACCTTACCAAACAAGGAAGCCTATACAATGACCCCATATCAAAATGAAGAGATTGCAAGACAGATTGAAGAATTGATGACTAAAGGGTTCATAAGGAAAATCATAAGCCCATGTAAAATCCTGGTAGTATTAGATCCCAAGAAAGAAGGGACATGGATACTTTTTACAAACTCTAGAGCTATAAACAAAATCACTATAAGATATAGGTTTCCTATGCCTAGGATAGAAGACCTATTTGATTTCTTAGGAGGGGCAAAGTACTACTCAAAAGTGGATCTAAAGAGTGGGTACCAACTAATAAGGATAAGAGATGGAGATGAGTTTAAAATACATTTCAAGGAAACAATGGGCCTTTTTGATTGGTTGGTAATTCCTTTTAGGCTCTCCAATACCCATAACACCTTTATGAGACTTATGAATGAAATATTAAAGCCCTACATCAACAAGTTTGTTGTAGTTTTTGGATTATAGCTAAGGGAAGGTGTCAATAATCCATGATTCCAAATACATTCAAAAAAAATTTCTCTCATTAACTCAGTAGCATCTTAGTAGAAACACAATTCACTACACAATTTACTATTTACCGACAACAATAAATTAACTATAAAATTTAGTAAATAATTCACATAAATCATTCACAACATGTAACACCAATATTTAACATGGAAACCCATCTTTAGGAAAAACCATTGTGAAAATTGTCACCCACTAAGAAAATACTCTTCTGAAGTACACCTAGATAAGAGCCAAACTAGTTAAATATTATAATACACACTATTAGGTGTGACTTGGTTAAGGGATTTACCTTAGATGTATTAGGATCTTCACCCTATTAGGAGTGGCCTTGTTAGGGGGCTTTAAACACTCTTTAGAATGTCACATTTCCCAAGGATTTTACAATAAGACTATTAGGCCTACTCTGTTAAGAGATTTCTCTATTAAAAATGCTAATAAGAAACAGTAATAAAATTGACCTACGCATTTGCAACTATCTTTTCTCAATTTGATCCTTGTGCACTCTTCTCTCTTCACTTCAATTCTTCATTATCCACTAGCATCAACATTTCATCAAATCCTTCTTTTCCACTCAAAATCTCTTTGTTCCTCCTTTGTAATAGTCAGTAACCCTTCAACTATTCAGTTTTTCAGCCAATGGTCTATACAAGATCATCCTTTATATAGACAACATTTTTCTTTTAATCTCATCTATTATGTTTTCCTTTAATAAATCTTGATCGTTCAATTCATTATACCTTGAAATTGAATCTCGATAACATGTTTCCTTTTCACCTAGGAACTTGAACTTTTCTAAAAACTTGTTCCATCCCTTTTTTCCACTTAGATCTTCTTGTAGATCTTTGCATTGAATTTTCCTCTTCCTATATGTCTTTTAACTAGCTTTCCTCATCATCATGACCATCTAGTTCATCATAGATAATCATTAAATGTCGATTCAATCCTTATTTAATATATGTTCCTTTCTTGGTGTTCTTTATTTAATTTTTGTTTACATCACTCGGTGCCTTGAGTTCCTTTTACTTTACCAAGTGATTTTTCTCTTTACCTTTACCTTAACAAGTGACTTTTCCTTCTTCGTAGCCAAAACAACTTAACATACCAAATTGTCAAATCTTCATCACCATGCTTTAACAATTTAACATAATCATATGCTAGGTAGAAAACAATTATATCAACATAATATAATCATTATATGATCTATATGAGTTACCCAATTAAGTTATCCATCTTCTCATTTATTCTTGTCCTTAGCTCATTCATCTTATATCATTACTGAATGATATGGAAATATAATATAAACCATAAATTAATTGATTAACATTAATGACAAGATAATAAATGATCTAATCTTTCTACTATCATGTATTCCTCTTATCTTGGGTGGTCTTCCATATCAAATCCAGAGATAACCATTCTTCAATATTACTATTAGTTATGGTAACAATCTCCCTCTTTAGCATTGCTGGAAACACTAACAAATTTAGTGTTTAATTGAGGATGGTATCCTTCACTGTCATTCATATTTTATACTCCCTCTCAGTAGTAGATTTTCCTTTCCTAATCTTTCATCTATAGTCTTTCTCTTTCTATTAGTAACATTCTCTTATTCATCTCCCTCATGATAATCTATCATCAAATAATGTTCTCCCTCTTTCAGTAATCTTCTCCTTCTTACATAAATTGACCTATTCATCTCCTTGCTTCATATATTCATCTCCCTACTATATTCATGTACATCTCCCTCTTTGATGTATAGTTATTCATCTCTCTCTTTGAAAAAAATACCAAAGAAACATAAACTTCTCATATTATACCTTAAGTGTATAGATTTTCCATTGCACTCATAAACATCCTTCACAGCTTTAGGCTTCACCTAAAGAGTGAAAAATGGAATCAACTCACAATATAGATATTCTATCGAGTCCTTGAGTTGATGCAACATGCATCTTTCCTTAATGCACATTGGATAGGGGAAGAACCCCTAGCTTACCTTGGACATACTCATAAGTATCCTTTGGTAATAGCTTATTAAACATATCATCTATCTATTAATTATAATTCAGATACTCCAATTTCATATGCTTATCTTGTACTTTCTCTTTCTCAATTAGTGATACTTGGTAGATATATGTTTTATCTTTGAATGCATTACAAGGTTCTTTGATATGTTAATAGCAATGGTATTATCACAATAAATTGTAATAGGATAAGTAATCTCTTTGTGCATACCTTCGAGTAGTTGTTTGGTCCATAAAATGTTAGAAGAATTGATAGCTGCTACCACATACTTAGCTTTCATAGTAGATTGTGAAATACATCTTTTTTTCTTGCTTAAACATGTCACTAGCCTTTCTCCCAAAAAGAAAGCTCCACCACTAGTTATTTTTTTGTCATCAATATTTCTAGCCCAGTCAACATTAGTATATACCTTAAGATCAAAATCTCCTCCTCTTATGTATAATAGACCAAAATCTTTAGTCCCTTTAAAATATCTTAATATCCTCTTAACTAGAGACAAATGTGTCTCCTTTGGGTTTGCATAAAATCTTGCAGTTACAATACCAAATGAATGTGCAATATCAGGTCTACTATGTACCACATATTGTAGTTTACCAAGCATGGATCAGTAAAGTATCACATTCACTTCCTTAGTGTCATCTTCCTTAGATAATTTAAAATGAGTAGCCATCAGTGTTCCTGCAATCAATTTGAGTCTTCAATATTAAATGTTTTTAGGATCTCTTTGATCTACTTTGATTAAGCTATGTAGATCCCATCCTTAACTTGTATAATTTGAATCCTAATAAAGAACTTAATCTCTCCTATAATAGACATCTCAAATTCTTTTTTCATCTCCTATGCAAATGATTTAGACATTATCTCATTACCACCAAATATAATGTAATCAACAAATATCTCAACAATCAAAATTTCATTAGACTTATCACATTTCAGTTATAAGTTATTGTTATCACTAGTCCTTTCAAGTCCAATCTAAGTAAGAGTATAGTCTTCCGTACCATGCTTGGCATGCCTGCTTCAATTCATATAAAGCTTTATGTATTTTTAAAACCATGTTCTTATTTCTCTTGTTAAAAAATCCATTAGGTAGTTCAATGCAAGCTTATTCTTCAAGAATTCCATTCAAAAATGTAGATTTAACATCTATTTGGTAAACTTTAAATCCCTTTTAAGAAGCATATGCAATAAATATCCTTACACCTTCTAATCTAGCAACAAGAGAAAATTTTTCACCATATTCAATACCTTTTTCTTTTGCATACCCTTTGCAAACTAATCTTTCTTTGTTTCTAATCACATCTCCTTTCTCACTGAGTTTATTCCTGAAAATCCACTTTGTTCCAATCATATTCTTATCCTTAGGTCTCAGTACCAGTGAGCACATGTGTTACTCTTTTCAATTTGATCAATTTCTTCTTTCATAGAATTTATCCAATCTTCATTTTCTAGTGCATCCTTTACTAATATTGGCTCAAATTTAGAAATCAATCATGTGTTATCTTTCCACTTACTTCTTATTTTGACTCCTGCATTCTTGTTTCCAATAATTTTTCTTGTTGAGTGTTATCTTCTCACATACTTTTCTAATACAAGTTCGATAAATTGTTCATCATTATTTTCATCTCTCGTTGGAGTCTCATCTTGTTCATTGTTTCCTTCTTATTGCTTCTCAGTTGTATCAACCAAATTAATGTCTTGTAAATAAACAAATCTAATAATCCTCAAGTTCCTTTTTACTATCCTCTTCATTCCTTTCCACAAATTCATCAACTCTTACATTTTCACTTTCAACAATTTTGTTAGTATCCTTCATCAAACTTTTATATGCTTTTATCTTTGATGAATAAACAAGAAATACTCCTTCATCTTCTTTAGAGTCAAACTTTCCATTTCTAGCATCTTTTAGTGTATAACACCTACTTCAAAAAAAATTGAAATAACTTACGTTCGGTGTATGACCAAACCAAAGTTCATAGGGTTTTTTGTTTGTACCTTTCTTCAACTATATTCGGTTGAGAGTATAAAGTGCATGACTTATAGCTTCTCTCTAGAATGTTTGTGCAACCTTTTTTTATCAATCAACAAAGTTCTAGCACAGTTAACAATAGATCTATTCCTTCTCTTAGTTATCCCATTTTGTTATGGAGTCCTCGGTGTAGGTGCCTATCTTTTAATTTCATTCTCATTACAAAGATAGTAAATTCATCAAAGATAAATTCACCTCCTCTATCAGATCTCAAACACTTTAGTTGTTTTCTTGTTTCCTTATCAATTGTTTCTTCATACCAATTAAACATTTGAAATGCATCATATTTTTCTCTTAGAAACATAATAGACATCATTCTTGAATAATCATCAACAAAACAAAATAAAGTATTGATCTCCATAATATCTTTGAACTTTTACAGGACCACAAAGGTCAGTGTGAACAAAATCCAAAATACCTTTGGTAGAGTAAGATTTTTTTGAAAAACTAGACTTAGTCATCTTACCAATTTGACATTCCTTGCACATCACTTTATCAGGTTTACATAACTTTAGTAGTCCTCTAACTCTACTCTTCTTACTTACTTTGATCAAGATTTCAAAATTCACATGACATAGTCTCTTATGTCATAGCCATATATCTTTAGTTTTATCAAAGAATCAACTCATTGCATCAGTATCTAGATAAAATAAATTACCTCTTGATTGTCCACCAATTCCAATTACATCTCCATCAACACCATAGATCTTAACCTTTATGTTCTAAAATTCCATTCGGTGGCTAGTATTGTTCAGTTGTGCAATACTTAATAGATTATATTTCAGTACTCTAACCCAATATGCATTATTACATTTCATCTTTTCATTTAGAAAAATAGATCATTTACATTTCACAAGACATGGAGCATCTTTTCCAAATCTGACAAATCCTCCTTCATACTCTTCTAGGTTTTCAAACATATCAATTTCACCAGTCATATGATGTGAACAACCACTATAAATAATCTAAGGGTCTAGTTTACTTACATGAGAAACAAGTGTTTTTTCATCTTCATACATTTCCTCATCTAATTGTTCCTTTACTATAACATAGACAACTTCATATCCTTCCTTAGTATCATCAAATTCATCATTGGTTACACCTTCCTCGGCTAGGTAGCAAGACTTCTTACCTTTTTCCTTAAAATATTCATTGTTGGTTGTCTCTTTTTTCATCCTTATCATTCCTTTCATTATCAGGACATCTAGATGCAATATGTAAAATCTTATTACAATTGAAACATTTCAATGGTAACTTTCCTTTATACTTTCCTTTGCCTCTAGGTAGTCGGTTAGCTAACAATGCTTCCAATTCCTCTTGTTCTTTTTCTTTATTTAGAATACTATTATATTCATTTCCATAAGAATTTTTGTGATTCTATTTTTCTCTTCTTGATGGTCCAATTCTCATATAAGACTTGAAGGTAGTCTCAATGGTCAATATACAATTATCATAATTTATTAACTCAAATGCAATCAGCTTACCGATTAGGGCTTCAAGAGTAACAACATTGTTCGCTATAGATCTCAATTCCTGAACTGAAGATACTCTAATAGAATACTTAGAAGAAAGAGTTCTCAATATTTTACTTACCACTTCTTCATTAGTCAGTGATCACCAACACCTCTTATAGAACTAACAACTTTCTTGATTCTACTGCTATATTGTGTGATGTTATTTTCATCTTTCATCCTCATTTCATCATACTTTCCTCTCAAATTGTCAACCTTATCTTTTAGTACATGTTGATCTCCTCCATAGATAAGTGTATGCTTATCCCACATCTCTTTTATAGTAGGGAAACCATGATGTGAGGACAAGTGATGCCTTCAAATTCTATAGGGCTTCATTTTATCCTTCGGTTAGGATTCTCTCCATCTCCCTCCGATAGTTGTTGTGGGGGTAACCCACTAATGTTAGGTTCTCACATAAAATGGAGCCCTAAAATTATATGGGCCAAACAACCAACCTGAGCTGAGGGAGCCATAGAATTATATATATATATATATTTATATATATGTGTGTGTGTGTGTGTGGGTGTATATACATATATATACACACACACATATATATACACACATATATATATATTCACATATATATATGCTTAATTTTATTTTATGTATTCATATGTATACAAGTATACATACATGCATACATATATACTAGCTGATTTGCATATAGATATACATATATACATTTACATATATATACACAGGTACACACATAGTTACAAGTATATGTATGTACACATGTATATATGCATATATTAACATTTGTGTGTGTGTGTGTGTGTGTGTGTGTGTGTATCTATATATATATATATATAGACTTAGGTGTTTATTTATTTTAGTTTTATTTCCTTTTTATTTTTTCCTTCTTTATTATCCTTTTATCTCTTGATTTGTGCCCCTCTTAGATATCCCTTTTTTTTTTCTTCCTTTTGGTTGGTTTAATCCTTATTTGTTTTGCACTTCTCCCCAATTTACTTGTTTTGATAGGTCTTTTTTGTGTTTAGCTTTTTTATGTATTTTTTATATTTTTATACTTTTTGTACCTCTTCCCTTCTCCCTCCTCCTTTTATGGTCTTCTATATCTACAATCACCCATCTTTTATTCTTCTTGCTCTCTGGGATCCTAATGATGGATCATGCAGTATGATCTGAAACTTTGATGGTTAAAAATCTACATAATCGAATCTAAAAATTGATATACTATACACATGGATTGTGGAAATCTAATAGAATTGATAGTCATTATCAATCAGATGTAATGCATATCTTCCAATCCATGATAGATACACTATCACTCTTCTTTTTCATGTATAGAAACTTTCCTCATTCAACTTAGGTACTTCTCTCTCATACATCTTCATATCTTTTACTCAAGTATTTCAAACTTATCTCTTCAGAGTAATTAGTTGGGTATGTGGAGGATCATGGTATGCCAAAAAGTGGTGATGTAAAAAAGAAGTCCTGATTGATAGACTCTTTGAAAAACAACTATAACTTTCAAAAAATATAACATTTTTAAAATCTCAAATATTCATCACATTCTATGCTTCACCTAATAAAATAATAATAAATAATTATTTCAATTTGATGAACTTTAGACTAAGTTAAGGTGGTCAAACACGAGAGTTTTTATATTCAGGAAAATTTATAGCAAAAAAAACATAATTAATTATTTACTTGGAAAAAAATACATCACATCTAGACATGAGTCTACTACTTTTATCTAGAATCTTATAAAAAAATATTATCATTTGATTTTGTTTTATGTGGTTAGACATACACCTACTTCTTATCTTTCTAGTCCCGATTAATAGACTTATTGAAAAATAGCTATAACATTCAAACTATATAACATTTTTGGAATCCAAAATATGTGTCACATTCTATGATTTTTCTACTACAAGAAAAATAAAATAAAAAATCAAATTGATAAAGTTTAGACTAAGTTAACGCAGTCAGACACAAGAGCTTTTGTATTCTGGAAAAGTTGTAGAAGAAAAATCATAATTTATTATTTAATTAGAAATAAATTACAAAAAAATGTGTCACATCTAGACATGTGTCTACTACTTATATCTAGAATCTTGTTAAAAAATGTTATCATTTGATTGTGTTTAAGGTGGTCATACATACACCTACTTCTTATTTTTTCTTGAAATTTTTGTACTACTACATTGAATTTTCAAATTTTCAACATATAGAATAATTGTTTTTCAAAAAAATCCTAGTATCTTAGAAACTAAATTCAACTTTCTACATATTCTCTTCTTACATATTTTTGATATAATATTTATAACTTGTTCAATTTTTTATGTCAACTTGCCTAAACCTGATTTTCTAAATTTTCATTGCCACTTAAGGGCCTAGTTTGGCATGCCATAATCCTGCACATACCCAAGTCTTATACCAATTATTGTATTAGAAAGAGTTAGGGGGAGGGGGTGAATTAGTAATCCTTGATTCCAAATACTTTCAAAAAAATTCTCTGATTAACTTGGTAGCATCTTGGTAGAAACATAGTTCACTATTTACTGACAACAGTAAATAAACTATAACATTCAGTAAATCATTCACAGAAATCATTCACAACATGTAACACCAATATTTAATGTGGAAACCCATATTTGGGAAAAATCACTATGGGAATTGTCACCCACTAAGAAAATACTCTTCTGAAGTACACCCAGTTAAGAGCCAATCTAGTTAAAGATTACAGTACACACTATTAGGTGTGATCTAGTTAAGGGATTTACCTCAAATCTATTAGGATCTTCACCCTATTAGGAGTGCTCTTGTTAGAGGGATTTAAACACTCTTTAGAATGACACATTTCTCAAGGATTTTACAATACGACTTTTAGGTCTACTCTATTAAGATATTTCTCTATTACAAATGCTAATAAGAAACAATAATAAAACTGACCTATAGATTTGAAAATATCCTTGCTTAATCAGATCCTTGTGCACTCTTCTATCTTCACTTTAATTCTTCATTATCCACTATCATCATCACTTCATCAAATCCTTCTTTTCCACTTAGAATATCTCTGTTCCTTGTTCTCTGTAATAGTTGATAACCCTTCAACTATTTAGTTTGTGAACCAATTGTTCATACAAAATAATCCTTTATGTAGACAAATTTTTTCCTCTTAATCTCATCTATTACATTTTCCTTTAATCAATATTTATCGTTCAATTCATTATACCTTGAAATTTAATCTTGGTAACACATTGTTTTTTCACCTAGGAGCTTGAACTTTTCTAGAAACTTGTTCCATCTCTTTTTGTCACTTAAATATCATCATAGATCTTCAACTTGAATTTTCCTATCTGTAGATCTCTTGTAACTAACTTTCCTCATCGTCATGATCATCCATCTCATCATAGTTAATTAGTAAATGTTGATTCAATCCTTATTTAATATTTGTTTCTCACTCAGTGTTCTATATTTGAATTATAGTTACATCACTTAATTTCTTGAGTTCTTTTTACTTTACTGAGTGACCTTTCTTTTTACCTTTACCTTACTGACTGACTTTTCCTACTCGGTAGTCAAAATAACTTAACTTACTGAATTGTCAAATCTTCATCACCATGCTTTACCAACTTGACATAATCATATGTTGGATAGAAAACAATTATATCAACATAAGCTAATCATTTTTTGATCTATATCAATTCCCCAAATAAGTTCTTCAAATTATCAACTTCATGAATTTCTTCTTCTCCTTAACTAATTCATCTTATATCATTAAGAAATGATATGGAAACATAATATAAACCAGAAATCAATTGCTTGACATCAATGACAAGACAATACCTGATCTAACCTTTCTATTATCATGTACTCCTCTTATCTTTGTCTATATTCATCATCAGCTCCATCGGATAATCAATCGATACATTGATTTTAAGTAAAGATAGGGAGGAGAGCCTAAGACATCTAGATTTGGTTTTGAAGAGACTTCATGAAGAACAATTGAAAATCAATTTGGAAAAGTGTATTTTCTTACATGAGGATCTTTTATTTCTTGGATTTTTTATATCGTGGGATAGTCTACAGATGGATTACACTAAGATAGAAGCAATAATACATTGGCCAACCCCAATATCTGCATCTCAGGTAAAAAGTTTTCATGGACTCTCGAGTTTTAATAGAAAATTTATTAAAAAATTTTGTGGTGTGTGTGCCCCCATGATTGATACTATAAAAGGAGGTAGAAAATATAATTTTGTGTGGACCGAGGATGCAAACAATATTCAGAATAGTCCCAAGAGATAAATGATAGAGGGGAGGGGGGGGGGGGCATGTGGCGAATCACTTATCTACAAGATTCAATTATTTATCCACTTAAGTATAAAAGAACATTAAGCACATACACAATAAGATAAAACTTAACACAACACCACAATTGTGGTTACGGGGAAACCCAAATAGGTAAAAACCTTGGTGGGAATTAGCACCCACTATAAACTATACTAGTGTATAATGATCCTTGTTAGAAGATCTTACAAGCTTGTTAGGAGTTGATCTTTACAATGCATGAAGTACAGTAACCTACTCAAAGGTTGGACCCTGTTAGGATTCTTTTATAAATAACCCTATTAGGGGTGAGGACTCACTATTCCAATGGTGAAGGCTACAACCTTCTGCACAATAGATACACACTATATCTAGATTTTATCAACTGTGAATTAGACCTATTGTCTTGAATCTTGGTAACACATTATTTTTTCACCTATAAACTCTTATTAGATCTAGGGAAGGGGATTACTCCCAGTTTCTCCCTGAGATACTCAAATGTATCCTTTGGTAAAGGCTTTGTGAATATGTCTAAGTTAATTGTTCTTTGGTACTAACATAATCCAATTTTACTTCTTTCTCTGCAACTTTCTCTCTTAAGAAGTGATATTTTATGTCGATGTGTTTTGTCTTTCATGCATCATAGGGTTCTTTGACATATTGATAGTGCTAGTTTTTTCACAATGAATAACAATAGCATAATCAATCTAGATTCCAAACTATTTTATCATCTTCTTGATTGAAGAAATTGTAGAACAATTTAATTTTGCTACCACATACTCTTCTTCTGTTGTGGACTGAGAAATACAATTATGCTTCTTGCTTTTGCAAGTAACAAGTCTATCTCCAAGAAATACTTCTCCTGAGGTAATCATCCTATCATCAACGCAACCTGCCCATTCTACATCTGTATACACATTAAGTTCTACATTCTCTGAGTTAGGATACCATAAACCATAGTCTATAGTTCCTTTCAAATATTTGAATATCCTTTTTACTACCATAAGATGACTTTGTTTAGGTTCAGCTGCAAATATTCCAACAATACCAACTGCATTAGAAATATTTGGTCTAAATTGAATAAGATATATGAGTTCACCAATCATAGACTTTTATAGAGTCTTGTCAACCATTGTAGAATCATCTTCCTTTGAAAGCTTGCTTCCTGTTATCATAGGGGTACTTACCGGCTTGCAATCATCCATCTTGAACTTCTTCAATATCTCTTTCACATACTTAAATTTATTAATGAAAATACCTTTTTCTGTCTGTTGCACATTTAATAATAAAAAGTATTTGATAGGTCCAATCATTTGCATCTCAAATTTTCTTTGCATCTCTTTAGAAAATTCTACACTAAGCTTTTCATTACCTCCAAAATAATGTCATCAACAAAAATAACAACTAGTAGTAGTCCTTCAGGTGTCTCTCTTATGAATAAGTTACAATTTTTCGCTCCTTTCTTGAATCTAATATTTGTCAAGTAACCATCTAGTCTTTCATACCATGCTCTAGGGGCTTGCTTACGTCCATAGAGGGCTTTCTTCAATCTGATACCATATCAGGTTTGTCTGATAAAGTAAATCCTTTAGGTTTCTCTATGTATAGTTCTTCCTTCAACTCTCCATTCAGGAATACTGACTTGACATCCATCTGATATACTTTAAAGTCTTTGAATGTTGCATAGGCTAGAAATAACTTTATGGCTTCCAATCTTCTTATAGGGGAAAATTTATCTAAATAATCAATTCCTTCTCTCTACACATATCCTTTACATACTAGTCTTTCTTTGTTCCTTACTACTATACCATCTTCATTCATCTTGTTTCTAAATATCCACTTGATTCCAATCACATTCTTGTCACTAGGTCTAGGGACCACTTCCCATGTATCATTATTAATTATCTAATCTAGCTCTTCTTTCATTACTTCCTCCCAATCTGAATCATTACATGCATCATCAACACTTAAAGGTTCAATTTTTGAAAGTAAACATACCACTTCATCAACTATTGAACTTTTTTCCTTTGATCTTGTCATGAACTTGTTGTTCTAAACTCTAATGATATCTTCTTTTGAATGGTATCTAGATGTAAACTTTGGAACATTAGGTGTGACTCTGTCATCTACCTTCTGTGATTATTCTTCACTTGTTTCAGGGTCATTGAATAATACATCAATGTTGTCAAACATTTCTTCAACAACTGTTTCTCTACTGATAGGACTAGGTTCTTCTTCAATCATAGGTGCATAATCATGATATCTCTAATGAATCATAAACTTTTCATTAATCTTTACATGAGCACTTTCAATGATCTTCTTCAATCTTAGGTTAAAACATTTATAAGCTTTTCTTTTAGTAGAGTAACCAAGAAAAATACCTTCATTTCTTCTTGCATCAAACTTGCCAATAGCTTTATCTCTCTTGATGTAGCACTTGCTTCCAAATATTCTAAAGTATTTTACTATAGGTACATTCCAAAACCATATCTCATAAGGTGTATTATCTACACCTGGCCTTAATTGAATTCTATTGATAGTATAGACTGCAATATTGACCGCATCTCTCCAATAGGTGTGTGCAACTTTTCCTTCAATCATGATAGTGCACACTGTGTTAAGTATGATCCTATTTCTTCTTTTAGCAATTATATTATGCTGAGGGATTCTAGGTGCACTTAGCTATCTTTTATCCCATGTTCTTCACAATACTCATAAAATCTGTCAGAGGTGAATTTTCCTCCTTTGTCTGATCTTAGACATTTTATCTTTAATCCACACTCATTTTCAACTTTAGCTTTGAATATTTTGAACTTCTCAAATGCTTTAGATTTATCTCTTAAGAATGCAACCCATATCATTATAGAATAATCATCAAAAAACAAAATAAAGTGCCTTTCACCATAGTATGATCTTGTTTGAGCTGGTCTACATAAGTCTGTATGCACTATATCCAATTTGTTCTATGTCGAATTGTGTGTTCTTCTAAATGAATTCCTTTCATTCTTTCCCATCACACATTACCTACATATTGTATCAACTATTTTTGCAATACTATGGAGGTCTCTTACTACCTTTACATTGCTTATCTTTACTATATTGTTAAAGTTGATGTGACAGAGTCTTTTGTGCCATAACCAACTGTCAACTACTTTAGCAACAAAACAACTTTCTTTTGAATTAAGCTGAAAAAAATTACCTTTAGTCTTTGAACCTGATGTAATCATTTCTCCTTCTTTGTTATTAATGATTCACTTGTTGTTTTTGAATTCCAATTGATATCCTTTGTGAAGCAATTGTCCAACACTAAGTAAGTTATGTTGCAAACCATCCACATGTAGAACATCATCAGTGTTATTCTTTCCATCCAAAGTGATAGCTCCTCTACCTATGATAGGTTTAGGAGTGTTGTCTCCAAATATAACTATGCTCCCTTTGTACTTATCCAAATGAACATATCTATCTTTGTCTCCTGTCATGTGATCTAAACAATCACTCCCAATGATCCAGTCAGTCCTGATGTCTTCTTGTGAAATCAATGCTAACTCTTGTGATTTCCTCTCATCTTCCTTATCCATTTCATCAAACATTCTTTCCATCTCTTCAATAGCAATGAATACTATTTCATCTTCTCCTAAATATTGATCTAATAATCCATCTCCAACATAGTAGAATTCTTTATACTTAGGCTTGTAATTAGTTTTGTACTTCTTGACTCTTGTAGGACACTTAGATGCAAAATGACCAATCTTGTTACATGAGAAACATTTGAATGGTAACTGACCTTCATATTTTCCTTTTCCTTTTCTTTATTTCTTAGAAATCATAGCAATGAATTGATCAAGTTCTTTATCATCATCTTCATCATCAAAATTACCAAAAGTATCCAAAGATTTCTTACCATGGACTAAGGCTTTGAATGTTGTTTCACTTTTAGGCTCTATCTTCAATCTTGATATCTCAAATGCTGAAATCTTTCTAATTAAGGTCTCTCTTTTGAAGTCTTATGAAAAGTGCATAGTCTCATCTAGGATGTTTATCTTTCTTTCATATTCTACTATTAGAGTAGTCGTCAACTTATCCATTATGTCTTCTTCTGAAATTTCTCCACCATTGTTTCTACTTCCTGTGACTACTTCATTAATTCTTTGATTGTAGGCTCTGATGTTCTCTTCAAGTAGCATCTCCAATGTATTTTACTTTTTCTTCCATGTCTTTCTACGCACAATCTTGGCTTGGATGCCTCCTTCAAATATGTCTTCTAGATACTTCCATATCTTGTAGGCTTTATCTATTTTTTTGATCTTTGAAAACTCACTATCAGACAAGGCATATATAAGGGATTCTTTGGAAATTTCATTTTGAGTGAAGAATTCCATTTTCTTCAAAGTTGCATCATCTTTTACAAGATTTGATAGGGAGGGAATAACAACATCTCAAGTAGCTACTTCAAAAATCTCAAAACCAATGCACTATAAATGTGTCATCATTTTGTTCTTCCAATCTAGATAATTCTCTCCATCAAACTAAGGAATTTCTTTTCTAAAGAATACCATCTGATCAACCTCAATCTTTTAAACTTGTGTCCGAGGCACTTGGCTTTGAACTAATTGTTAGGAATAGTCAAAAGAGATAACTGAGAGGGGGGAAGGTGAATCAGTTATCTACAAGATTTAATTATTTATCCAATTAAGTATAGAAGAACATTAAGCACATACACAATAAGATAACACTTAACACAACACCACAATTTTGGTTACGAGGAAACCCAAATAGGTAAAAACCTCGGTGGGAATTAGAAACCACTATAAACTATACTAGTGTATAATGATCCTTGTTAGAAGATCTTACCACCCTATTAGGAATTGATCTTTACAATGCATGAAGTATAGTGACCTGGTCAAAGGTTGGACCCTTTTAGGAGTCATTTATAAATAACCCTATTAGGGGTGAGGACTCACTGTCTAAGAGCTCACTACTCCAATGGTGAAGGTTGTAACCTTCTTCACAACAGATGCACACTATGTCTGGATTTTATGAAATTTGAATTAGACATGTTGTCTTGATAAGTTCCTAATGATATAATACACTCTCTTCTTTTCCACATAGACCTTCTACTGATGGCTCAATACTTTGCACCTTCTACTCTACTCTTTTCTTTCAACTCTCTACCATAGTTTGAAATCACAACTTGCTGGTTATATGTATCTTTCTCCAAATGATATAATCAATTTGACCAGTTAGAACCTTCTTGAAATCATAATAAAGAAACAATATAACTCTCCAATAACATCTCCAATGGCTAAACCAAGTATGTAAAACAAATAGGACCACACAACTCAATATGAGTAGATGTGTCGCTTCACACTATCGACTCCACCAAACTAACTGAAACTTTCTTCTCATGTTGAAATCTATTATGCACTCTTAAAAAAAATTATTAATTCATCACCAAACACAAAATCAAACATGCATATCAAAACGATAGGCACACCTACTAAAATAATATAAATAATGTCAGCTCCATTAGATAAACTCGGGAAACTATGACTATCAAATAGAAACATCATAACTCAACTTGTACTACACAACTAAATATGTGTGCATGAACGTAGCTTCAAAAACATGTCTACAACACAAATATAAATGTGAAAGTCTCCATTATGGTGCAGGATCACCCCTATGAGGGCCCTCGCCATCACATTTTTGTTGTGTCTAGCCATTGTCTTAGTCCTAGAAGTTCACTAGTCTTTCTAATTTGTTTGGCACACTGATTCAAGGGATGTTGTCAAATTTGAATCAATGCTTGGATAGGAGGTTTGAAGTCTTAAGTTATACTTGGTTGAGGTGGAGCACATGTGAGTGCTTTAGGAATGAGTAAAATAGTGATTTAAGACTAGGAGAGAAAAGTTGCTAAAACAACAAAAGTTTCTCACAAAAGTTGCTAGCAACTTTTCAAAAGTTTCTTAACAACATTTCCTTTGAAGTTGCTAAACTTGTAAAAGTGGTTAAAATCCCTAACTCAAGCACTCACCCTAAGCATAAGGTCATATATAACTTAAGTAACCCTAATTTTGAGGGTGGAAGTCATTTTGTGTGAGGTACAGTATGGAAAGACTAGACTGTTGGTGTTTTGAGAGTAATAGACACTGTTAATGGACTGATTACCTATGAATACAAACAAATTTGTGTGAATCCTTGTTGTGCATATTTCTTTGTGTGTTTAGATCTTCATTTTTTGTGTGTTATATTCATTTCATTGTGTGTTGTAGTAGCAGTTGTTTATTTCTTTTGGTTTAGACCATTCTCTGCCAGTTTGGAGTGGTATGGATTAGTACGGTTGTAACTTTGGTTTCCACTGTGGGAACACTGTGGAACTGTGGATTATAAAAGTATAGACCTTGATAAGCTTGTACAATAATTCAGGGCCCTGGATAATTAAGACAAGCATTTGTTTGTGGAAGCCCTAGGCAAACCAGTCACAGTTCGGCTAGGAGCGGTCAGCAATCAAAGCATTCCCAAGAGAACAGGGATGAGTTTCAAGATCAATCCTTTTGAGGAGGTGTAGAGGTGTGTTAGAAGGTGAGGTACTATGGAGGAGAAGGTCAAAAGAACTTTTGAAAGGCACTCTTGAAGACTGGAACAAAGAAGAGTTCCCCAAACCCTTCAAACAATCAAAATTAGCAAAGGCACTGTACAACATGTTGAGAGCCTAAGATCTCAAAAATCCTTGAGGTTGGGTCATTAGAAGAAAATTTCATTTAGGACAGGGTTGATGATTCTTTGAAGAAAGGGCCTCAAAATCCCTATGAAACCAAAAGGAGGGCTAATTAGGCCTCCTCCTTGTAGCCCTAAAATAAAAAGAAACTCCTAAATCGGGTGATCTCCAAACCTTGCCAATGTGATGGAAAGGTGTCAATAGCCCTAAAAATATCTTGGAACTCATAATAATAACTTTTGGAGCTTGGGAGAGAATTGGAAGCCTAATAGACCCTTATGAGCCAATGTAAGGGATGCAAGCTAGAGTGCAAAGCTTGTAATGTGGATAGATGTGGTAGTTGAACTTGGTGGGTTGGTTAGGTAGGTCAGGGGATCCTTGGAGGGATAAGGAATCCTATAGACCATCAACATGTTAGAAGGACACTTAGATCCTTGAGTGGATAAGGGCATAGGCTGAGCTAGTCTATCCTAGCCTCCCCATCAGATTGGTATCAGAGCCTCTTAAGGTTTGGGAAGTGAAAGGTGGATGTTTCAACCACCAGAAGAATCAATTGGATCATCTCAAAAGTAGAAAATGGTGACCAATATTGAGCTTGCTAAGAAGGTGGAAGATCGTGAGGAAGCTAATAGACTCTTGCACAAAAGATTGTTGCAAATGGAGCAACTCTTGGATGATGTCCAAGCAAAGGAAGATAAGGTGAAAGATAGGATGGAGGAGCAGGATGCCAAAGAGAAAGAGAAGATCATTGATGATGATGTACCTACACCTGATCCTCCAACTCAAGATGACCGATTTCTTAAAGCCCTAAAGGCTATCATAGGCAAGGCACTTGAAGGTGTCCCATTACTGACTGGCAGGATGGATACAGAGCTTGTGATTCAGTTGATTGAAGGCATGGAGAATCACTTCAAATGTGAAGAGATCTCAGAGGCAAAAAAGGTCAAAGTGGCCAAATATCGGTTGAGAGGACAAGCTTTAACCTGGTGGAACTACTTGCAAGATGAAAGGGAGAAAGAGGGAAAGAACCCAACCTCTAATTGGAAAGTAATGGCTAACAAAGGAAAGGAAGCGTACCTACTTTTTGATTATGAAATCCAGAAGCATAGGAAGAGATTGAATCTCAGATACAAGGAGATGGATGTAGCCACCTACACTAAAGAGTTCCACAAGTTGAGCTTGAGATCCAAGATCAAAGAAGAAGAAAGTGTCAAAGTGGCAAGGTACCTAAGTGGCTTGAAATGGAGCATAGCAAAGGAGATGAGTTTTTTCATTCCCACCATAGTACTTGGATGTCAGTATATGGCATAAAAGCTTGAAGATAAACAAAGAATAAAGCAAGAACCTAACTCCAAGAATAGGGGAAGAGGTAGAGACTCTAGAGGAGGTCAAAGAGGAGGTTATAGTAGAGATGGTGAATCAAGAAGCCAAGGGGAGAGCAGACTCTTGGAAAAAAGTTCAGAAATCAGTACAAGAGGATCTTTTGGAAGAGGAAGAGGTTCTCAAGGAAATAGAGGAAGAGAAGTAGGAAGAAGTAGCTCCTACTTTTCCACCATGAAGTGCTATCAGTGTGGACAGCTTGGACACCCTACCTATAGGTGTCTTGATAAACCATTAGCCTCAAATAATGAGAAGAGGGTAGCCTATACCCAAGAGGACAGCAGCAAATCATGCACTAATGAAGTCAGGAAATTAGAATAAAAAATGGGGGAGAACTTAATGTTCAAGAGGGTACTTATAAGGCAGCCTAATCAAGGTGAACCCAAGCAGAGGAGGGCTCTTTTTAGAGTCAAGTGCAAGATACAAGGCAAAGTATGCAAGGTTATAGTAGATTCAGGGTCTGCTGATAACATTATAGTAGAGGAAGTAGAAAAGAAGCTTAAACTCGCAAAGGTTCCCCATGCCAATCCTTACAATGTGACTTGGTTGAACCAAGAGCAAAGTGTGCTAGTTAATGAACAGACATGGGTAGAGTTTTCCATTGGAGGCTATAAAGAAAAAATTATTTGTGATGTCTTACCCATGGATGCATGCCATCTTCTATTGGGAAGACCATTGCAATTTGATAGGAAGGTGATCTATGATGGAGAAGAGAACTCCATTTCTTTCAAGAAAGATAAAAAACATTCAAAATTCAATCCATAACTAGGAATGAAGAAGGTACTTCTTCTAGGACACCTAGTGTGTTTCTTAACAGTGGCAAAGAGTTCCTACAAGCCTTGCATGATAAGGAGACCATAGGATGTGCTATCATGGTGAAGCCAAAGGAGAAAGACAAGAAGTTGAAAGTTGAAACACCATTGGAAGTGTAGAAAATGCTAGAAGAATTCAGAGATATAGTAGGTGATGGAACCCTTGCCACCTTACCTCCAAGAAGAGCTATAAGTCATCAAATTGACTTTGTACTTGGTGCATCTCTACCTAACAAAGTAGCCTACAAGCTAACCCCAAAATAGAATAAGGAAGTAGCAAGACAAGTGCAAGAATTATTGGATCAAGGGTTGATTAAAAAGAGCATTAGTCCATGTGTAGTCCCTGTGGTTTTATCATCCAAGAAAGGAGGAAAATGGAGACTTTGCATAGATTCAAGGGCTATCAACAGGATTACTATCAGGTATAGCTTCCCAATTCCAAGAATAGAAGATTTGATGGATTTCTTAGGAGGTGCTATGTATTTCACTAAGCTGGATTTGAAGAGTGGTTATCACCAAATTAGAATTAAGGAAGGTGATGAGTGGAAGACCACTTTTAAGACCATAGATGGTTGTATGAATGGCTTGTAATTCCATTTGGGCTTACCAATGCCCCAAGCACCTTCATGAGGTTAATGAATGAGGTCTTGAAGGACTTCATAGGCAGATTTGTAGTGGTGTATCTAGATGATATACTCATCTATAGAAAAACAAAAACAGAGCATCTTGAGCACTTAAGGTTGGTCATGAAGAAGCTACATGAAGAGAAATTAGCCATCAACCTAGAAAAGTGTGAGTTCATGAAGCAAGAGCTAGTTTACTTAGCCTTTGTGGTGTCCAAGGGTACTCTAAAAATGGACCCAAGCAAGGTGGAGGCAATCTTGAATTGGCCTACCCCAAAAATAGGGACAAAAGTTAGAAGTTTTCATGGTTTAGCCCAATTTTATAGAAAGTTTGTAAGAAACTTCAATGGGATTTGTGCACCAGTGCTAGACACCATCAAAGGAGGATTGAAAATCAAGTTCAAGTGGACTGAGGTAGCTGAGAAAGCATTCCAAACATTGAAGCAAGAGGTAGCTACTAAACCTATCCTACTCTTACCTACTTTTGACAAATTTTTTACCATTGAATGTGATGCAAGTGGTATAGTAGTAGGGGGTGTATTTAGTCAAGAAGGAAGGCATGTGACATTCTTCAGTGAAAAAATTGGTACAATCTCTCAAGAAGTGGAGGCATTACCTTTTGCCAAGAGAATTTGTTCTCTTTACTAATAATTAGGCTTTAAGTTACATAAACACTCAGGAGAAGCTTAGTAACAGGAACTTGAAGTGGATGGAGTATCTCCAATCCTTTACCTTCACAATCAAGCATAAGAAAGGGCAGCTCAACAAGGTAGCAGATGCCTTGAGTAGGAAGTTATTGACTATTCAAGAGGTAGAGCTACAAAGCATTGGAATAGCAGGTTTTAAATACTTATATGAGGAGGATGAACACCTTTCGCAAGCCTACAAGGTGTGCCTAGAGTTTGAGAACCATTTTCATGGTGAGTTTGTAGATTACACCCTTCAAAATGGATTTTTGTTCAAAGCTAATTAGCTTTGTGTACCTAGAGGATCCATGAGGGAAAATATGATTCAAGAAAAGCATAATGGAAGCCTAAGTGGACATTTTGGCATAAAAAAAACATTGGAGTTAGTACAGAGATACTACTTTTGGCCTAAGCTAGCAAGGGATGTCCGGAGGTATGTAGAGTAATGTGGAGTATGTCAGAGAGCTAAAGGAGGTTCAAGCAATGTAGGACACTATCAACCTCTACCAATTCCAAATAGGCCTTGGGAGTGTGTAAGTATGGACTTTGTGGTTGAACTTCCTAAAACCAAATCAGGTATGGATAACATCTATGTTGTAGTAGACAGGTTTTCTAAAATGAGTCATTTCATTCCTTGCAAAACTACTCATGATGCAAGCTATGTAGAACATCTCTTCTTTAATGAGATAGTTAGGATCCATGGACTCCCTCTGAGTATTGTGTCTAATAGAGATAGAAAGTTCATGGCTCATTTTTGGCAAACCTTATGGAAAAGGCTGGGAACTAATCTCTCTTTCAGTTCAACATACCGTCCTAAAATTGATGGTCAAACTGAGGTCATCAATAGGGTTCTTCGAAACTTGCTAAGGTGTTTGACAAAGGAGTATGGGAAAACTTGGGATCTTGTTATATCTTAGGCTGAATATGCTTACAATGACAGTGTAAACAGGACCACAGGAAGAAGTCCTTTTGAGATAGTGTATGGAAGACACCCTAGAGGAGTGTGTGAGTTGAGATACTTAGGTTCCATGGAGTTGAAGAGTGGACAGGCTAAAGATTTCACTCAAACTATCAAGGAGGTGCAAGAGTAAGTGAAGAAGTCTATTTTGGAGTCTACCCAAAGACTCAAGGCTAAAGTCAATGAAAAGTGGAAAGAAGTATAGTTTCAGATTGAGGACTATGTCATGGTCAATCTTAACAAAGCAAGCATGAAAAAGGTCATGCCCACTAAGCTACAGATGAGGAGAGTAGGCCCATGCAAGATTCTAGCCAAATATGGAGAGAATGCCTACAAAATGGACTTGCCATCAGACTTAGCCATCTCACCAGTGTTCAATATTGCAAACTTGATCAGATTTAAAGGTGATATTAGTCAGCAAGGTATAGCTCCACCAAAGGTAGTACATGATATAAACACCAATGAAATGCCTAAGAAGGAACTAGCTAAAAAAGAGAAGATCTTAGAATCCAGGGTGAAGAAATCAACCAGACATCAAGTCTACATGGAGCATCTGGTCAAGTGGATAGGTCAGCCTGAATCTAAAGCCACCTAGATAGAGGAAGGATAGTTCAAAAAGTGTGGAGTTGATCTAGCTCTTCTAGATCCCAAAGTGCCTTAGCTTCTATCGAGGGGGAGTATGGTGCAGGAGCACCCCTATGAGGGCCCTCACCATCACATTTTTGGTGTGTTTATCTTTAGAGATAAAGCTATGTAATTACAATAAGATTCAATAAGAAGTTTGGCTCATTTTTGTTGTGTCTAGGCATTGTCTTACTCGTAGAAGTTCACTGGTCTTTCTAATTTTTTTGGCACACTGATTCAAGGGATGTTTTCAACTTTGAATCAATACTTGGATAGGAGGTTTGAAGTATTAAGTTAGACTTGGTTGAGGTGGAGCACATGTGAGTTCTTTAGGAATGAGTAAAATAGTGATTTAAGACTAGGAGAGCAAAGTTGCTAAAACAACAAAAGTTGCTCACAAAAGTTGCTAGCAACTTTTCAAAAGTTGCTTAACAACTTTTTCTTTGAAGTTGCTAAACTTGTAAAAGTAGCTAAAAGCCATAACTCAAGCACTTTCTCCAAGGAGAAGGTCATATATAACCTAAGTAACCCTAATTTTGGGGGTGGAAGTCATTTTTTGTGAGGTACAGTATGGAAAGACCAGACTGTTGGTGTTTTGAGAGTAACAATCACTGTTAATGGACTGATTACCTGTGAATACAAAAAAAATTGTGTGAATCCTTGTTGTGCATATTTCTTTGTGTTTTTAGATCTTCATTTTGTGTGTGTTAGATTCATTTCATTGTGTGTTGTAGTAGCAGTTGTTTATTTCTTTTGGTTTAGACCATTCTCTGCCAGTTTGGAGAGGTATGGATTAGTAGGGATGTAACTTTGGTTTCCACTATGGGAACACCATGGAACTGTGGATTATAAAATTATAGACCCTGATAAGCTTGTACAATAATGCAGGGCCCTAGAGAATTAAGACAAGCATTTGTTTGTGGAAGCCCTAGGTGAACCAGTCACAGTTCGGCTAGGAGCAGTCAGCAATCAAAGCATTCCCAAGAGAATAGGGATGAGTTTCAAGATCAATCCTTTTGAGGAGGTGTAGAGGTGTGTTAGAAGGTGAGTTACTATGGAGGAGAAGGTCAGAAGAGCTTTTTAAAGGCACTCTTGAAGACTGGAACAAAGAAGAGTTCCCCAAACGCTTGAAACCCTCAAAATTAGCAAAGGCACTATACAACCTACTGAGAGCCTAAGACCTCAAAAATCCTTGAGGTTGGGTCATTAGAAGAAAATGTCCTTTAGGAAAGGATTGATGATTCTTTGAAGAAAGGGCCTCAAAATCCCTGTGAAACCAGAAGGAGGGCTAATTAGGCCTCCTCCTTGTAGCCCTAAAATAAAAAGCAACTCCTAAATCAGGTGATCTCCAAACCTTGCCAATGTGATGGAAAGGTGTCAATAGCCCTAAAAAGATCTTGGAACTCATAATAATAACTTTTGGAGCTTGGGAGAGAATTGGAAGCCTAATAGACCCTTATGAGCCAATGTAAGGGATGGAACCTAGAGTGTAAAGCTTGTAATGTGGATAGATGTGGTAGTTGAACTTGGTGGGTTGGTTAGGTAGGTCAGGGGATCCTTGGAGGGATAAGGAATCCTATAGACCATCAAGTTGTCAGAAGGAAACTTAGAGCCTTGAGTGAATAAGGGCATAGGCTGAGCTAGTCTATCCTAGCCTCCCCATCACATTATAACCAAACAGATAATCACATATAGAACTCTATTTCTAACATTGTCAGGAATACTACTGGTACAAAAAAATGCACAACTATCTATACTCAAAATCAACTTCTACACTTATGATATCATGTTGATAACATATCTAGGCAACATATGCTCAAGGATCCATACATAATACTTCAACACATGTTTCTTACTATATGTTGTCATCAATGAAAAACATATAGTCAACACTAGCTTGCTGGAAAATCTCCAATAAGAAAAGCATTTGAGTATTTGAAAAAGAGAATGTCAAACCAACCCATATTGGTTTTATAATATTTTTATAATGTCTTCTCAATGGAATGTGATGCAATTAACAAGACTATTGGTGGTGTTTTGAGTTAAGAAGGTAGGCCTATTGCCTTTTTTAGTAAAAAATTGAATGAATAATATGCAACCTATGATCTAGAGCTTTATGTTTTTTTGCAATCACTTAGAAAATGGAGGAACTACATACTACCTAAGGAATTTGTTTTATTTATTAAAAATCATACTCTCAATTTCTTTAATAGATAGGAAAAATTAAACCACAAACATATGAAGTGGATGGAGTTTTTACAATTCTACACCTTCACCATCAAGAATAAGAGAGGGATAACCAACAAGATAGATGATGCCCTTAGTAGGAGGTATCTAATAGTGAATGAGGTTTAGTTGGAAATTTTAGAGATCCAATCCATGAATGACATGTACCCAAGTGATGAATATTTCAAAGAGGCTTACCAAGTTTGCAAGGATATGAGTGATAGGTATCGTACTAAATTATCTGATTTCATTTTGCAAGAGGGATTACCCTTTAAGGGAAGTCAAATTTGTGTACCTAGGGGGTCTATGAGAGAAAATATAATCAATGAAAAGAATTGTGGTAGTTTGGTAGGACACTTTGGATTTGATAAAACTCTTAAACTTGTGAGAAGATTTTACTTCTGGCCAAAGATGCAGACATAGGTAAGAAAGTAGGTAAAGGGGTGTTTGGCTTGTCAAAATTCTAAAGGGAACACTTTCAATGTAGGGTTATAAACACCTCTTCCTCTCCCTAACATGCCTTTAGATTTTGTGAGCATAGAATTTGTCTTAGGAAACCCTAAAACTAAATATGGCCATGACAGTGTTTATTTAGTTGTGGACAAATTTTCCAAAATGGCTCATTTCTCTCCTTGTAAAAAAACCCATGATGCATCTCATATTGCAAGTATATTATTTAGGAAGGTTATTATACTACATGGTTTACTATTTTCTATTATTAACAATTGAGATTCTAAGTTCATAGCACATTTTTAGAGGACTCTCTCGAAGAGATTGGGAACAAATATATGTTTTTCATCTACTTATCACCGTCAGTCAGATGGTCAAACTAAGGTATTAAATAGGTCTCTTGTAACCTATTAATGTGTATTACAAAGGAACATGGCACTAGTTGGGATGCCATATTTCCACATACATAATTTTAATATAATGACTTAGTAAATAGGAGTACTAGTCTAAGTTCAGTTTAGATTGTTTATGACTCACATCCAAGGGGTGTCTTGGAGTTAAGTCATGTCAAAGATATAGATAAAATATGTTCCCCAATGGAGGATTTTGCAGAGGTAATGAAAGAGATTCATAAAGAAGTCCCAGACAAATTTAAATATGTTATTGAATAGTACAAACATAATGATGATAAGAAAAGAAGAGACTTTCAATATCATGTGGGAGATGTGGTGATGATATATCTCAGAAAGGAGAGGTTTCCCAGAGAAAAGTACACCAAATTGATGATAAAAAAGATTAGTCCTTTCAAGATCCTTAAAAGACATCGAAATAATACATACAAAATAGATTTACCCTTTGATATTGCTTTGTCTCCAATATTTAATGTATTTGACATATTTTCCTATAACGACCCTAGTAGTGATGTTTGTGATGTAGGTGAACAAGGTACAGATTAGATAGGCTTACAAGAAATTATTCCAAGGTATTTAAAGCCTAAGATTGAGTGCATTTTGGACAAGAGAGTCAGTCATAAGACAAGGAGGAGAACCTTATTTGATTCCCTGGTCAAGTGGAAGAACACACCTCCTAAATATGCCACATGGATGATTGAAGAGGCTATTGATAAAGATGGAACAACCCTTGTAGAGATTCCAACTCAAGAGACTTGAGTTATTTTTACCCTAAGGAGTATGGTGCAGAGCACCTCATCTTGTCTTCCAAGGGGTAGGGAGAATTATTTCATGTAACAAGGGTTTGGCTCCTTAGGATCAACCCTTGTAATCTCTTGGTCCATTTTGTAAGACTAAGGATCCCAATGGTGCTTTATAAACCTTGGGTCTCCTTAGACCAATAGGACCTTAGGGTTAAGTTTCATAGGGTGTCTTAGGGGTTTATGTTATTATGGTTAATAATGACCATAGAAATGGTCCTAGATCACATTCAGGTCTATTAGGCATTGATAGAATGCATTGTGCAAGATTTTGCAAAGTTGTTATCAACAAATGAAAAAAAGTGCAAAAGTTGCAAAGTTGCATTTTTGCAATTGTTACAAAGTTGCTCAAAAATTTGTCGCTTCTATCCCAATGGTCATAACCATCCAAAATATGGTAATGGTTTCTATAATTTTTCTATAATTTGTGTTAGTCTAGGCCTGGCCAATAATAGATTGATAGCATTGTACAATTCTTAGTGGATTGTAATAAGATAACATTTTTTTTCCTAAAATATTCTTGGTTTTCTATGTTGTACAATCCTATACGGATTGGGTTGAATAAATGCTTGCCATGAGAAGATAGGGGAATGAGTTAAATTTCATATGCACTTTCTTTGAGTCTATTTGGTGATCATAGAAGTGATAATTAGTCAATTTTGTACAAAGACTATTCAGGAAACCCTCCATAATCAGGGTGCTTCAAAGATGTAGCCCTAGCTTGACATTTTACTAGTGGAATTCCTTTCCCACTTTGGAAATTCAAGTTAGGGATGTAAAGTTAGATATTTAAAAGGTTCAAGATAAGGATTTCCATTTTACTAGGTTATTCATCAAGCCTTAGGCTAAATAAGCCCATGTATTTAGCCTAAGCATGGTGAATATGTGTAGATAATTAGATAAAAGGAGTAGTGTGACTTGGTAGATGGTCGATTTGGAAAATTTTAAGGTAGAAGAACAATTTTGACATGGTGGATTAATTATGAAAACCCATTCTTTAGTACTTTCTATGTTAATCAAGCGTGATTAGACCTATTAGGTTTGTGAACAAAGTAAGGGTTAAGGTGTGGTGGAGTAGAGTTGGGTCCTCTGACCTTGGGGTCTTAAATAATTCCCAAAGGGTACTATAAACTACAATTTATTTTCCAAGTCACTATAGATGATTCAAATATATCATTCAAAAAACCCTCAGTGAGACCTAAAAGAGTCTACTAGCCAATAAGGGATAGGGGTGTTGTGGTCTCCAAGAATCCAATCACTAGTGTATTCTCAGTGCATATACCCTAAGAATGGTGTTTCAATCATCATTTTTAGAGTAGAAGTGGAGTAGAGTGGATTTTCATATCTAGGCCTAGATTTGGGAGAGTATCCCTAATGTCTAAAATCTATGCTAATTGATCTTAGCCAAAGGAGTTAAGGAAGTTGTGTGGAGATCACTAGACCCTAGGAAGGGTAGGATACTTATATAATAATTATTCAAATAAGGTGGGATTGAAGGGTTGTTAGGATATGATCCTAACCAAGAAAAGGCACATACATTAAGCTTTTGGTTGTGATTTCTTCATCACTGAGCTATACTCTAATTTGGAGATAAATACCAAAAAAAAATTCTATTTATAGATAATTTTGATACAATTCTAATATATTCAAAGATATATCCAAATCTTGCCAACTCAAAAAAATCAAAACAAGAAAACTTCAAGCTAAAAAACCTTTTAGAGATTTCATAAACTGATTCATCATATCAACCCATGCTCAACAATAGAAGAGAAAATCACCCGTCAAATACATGATATTAAGAAACTTAACAAAGGAGAATAATAATCTCACCTATCAGCCTTTGAACCTTCCATAGTCTCAAAGCTATCTCAATCATAGTTCTCCTATTCTTCCCAACCACAATTACCTAATCCATCATCTTGGATGAAAATGTCAACCTAGTCTTCCTATTTATCTATTCTAATATGAAGGAAATGAAATAAAAAGTTTAGATTACATATTATGGAAGGGAATTTATTGTTAGAAAGTAAAGTCCACCAAGATAACTAAGAGCGAGGGGGGGGGGGGGGGGGAGGGGTGAATCAGTTATTTGATAATTATAACTTTTATCAATTTCAACAGCATTAAACCATGTAAGCAATATAATTACCAACCATAGAAAGATATTCATACACAATAACACAATGACATAAGATATGTTGACTAGGGAACCTCTTGATCAAAGAGTAAACCCTGGTGGGAATGATGCCCACAAAAGATGCACTAATATGAATATTCCTTGTGAAAGGATGGACTCTGTTAGGAGTCTTATGAAATACATTCAGTACATATGAATCCCTGTTAGGAGATTTTGAATCCCTATTAAAAGATTATAACCCTGTTAAGAGTTATGGAAGACAAAAGGACCCACTACCCAAACAACTTTAGGGTAAGATCACTGAACACACTATCCAACTAATCTTTGTATTACTCAACATAATAATATGTTACCTCTTCTCTGACTATGCCAAACCGCACTCACTATTACACTAGATCTTAATTTCAGATCTATGTACCTTGCATGTCTTCCTTCACAAATTCACTTTCACAATTAGCTCTTTTCTTCACTTCATGCATACATCAACACATAAAAAACATTACAACCATTACAAAACCAAGGAAAATCATTCCTTCCTTTATACCACACTCAATTGATTACAAATGAGTTGGCATACAATTACAAAATAAAATTTTCCACATGCTACATCAAAATTACACAAAACTATTGGCTTCCAACTACAATAATTCTTCACTCGTGCGACCTCAAAGTTTTCACTTTCATACACATCACTATCAATGTGTCTTAAACTTCCCTTTAACTATGCAAAACCAAATTCCATCCTGATTAGGAGATATCATCCCATTTCCACAAACCACTACTTAGGAACATTGCCTCAATACTGCTTCCACCAAAATGCTCATAACTTTCATGAATAAATAAATTACTATCTACGCTCTTAACCATAAGCATATAACATATCAATGAATATATCCTTAGCATCACATAGCTCCAATTGTAATATCCCACATGCGCTAATCCAAACTCTGTCTACTTCTCTGCAAGTCTTTGGTAAATCACTATGTTGACATCAATGGCAATCATAGTCATGAATGCAACAACAACTACTATAGAATGGCTCCCAAACATTTAGCATTCATTCCTAACAATATCCCCCATTGGCATTGATGGAAACATAGATGAAAAAACATCCAATGTTACAAAAATTCCAATACTGCAATACTACTGCTTCAAGAAAATATTTCAAGTCCTCTTCATCAATCAAATCTTGCTTCATTTTCTTGTTCAAATAGTAAAAATAGTTTTTTCATGTACACTTCTCCCCCATTGACATCAATGACATAAATCTCATCATTATGTCAATCAAAAACTCCAATGTCAAAAGACACTATTGAGGAAATACATTCACTAGAGTCCTTATGACTCAGCTCAGATACACATACTCCCCCATAGAGGAATTACGAATCATCTAGTCCAGAAGAAAGATAAGGCTCATATACCACTGGATGAACACAATCAACTACATCACTTCTCAAAAGTAGGCTGGGGCATAACCCCAAGCATACCTCTTAGATACTCAAAAGTATCCTTAGGCAAAGGCTTTGTAAATATATCTGCTATTTTCTCCTTTGTACTTATGTACTCAAGTCTCACTTCTTTCTTACCAACTTTACCTCTTACAACATGATACTTAATCTCTATGTGTTTTATCTTAGAATGTAATATAGGGTTCTTAGACATACTAACTATGTTGGTGTTGTCACAATGTATGACAACAGGTTCAACAAACTTTATTCCAATATCCTTCAGCATTTTCTTTAGCCAAATTATCTGGTTACAATTGTTTGTTGCTGCTACATATTCTACTTTTGTTGTGTTATGTGAGATACAATTCTTCTTCTTGCTTAGCCAGGAAACCAATCTTCCTCTAAGGAAAAATGCTCCACTACTGGTGCTCTTCTTATCATCAACACTCCCTCCCTAATCAGCATCTGTATATGCACATAGGGTAAAATCATTAGATTTTTCATACCACAATCCATAGTCCATTGTGACTCTTAAATATCTCAATATCCTCTTTACTGTTGCATAATGTGATTCTCTAGGTTCAGCTTGAAATCTTACTACAATTCCAACTGAATGTGCTATATCAAGTCTTGTATGCATCAAGTATTGCAATCCTCCAATCATAGATCTATATTTCTTCTGTTCAACTACAGGAGTCTCATCTATGCTAGATAATTTATGTCTGGTTACCATAGGTGTTCCAACTGGCTTATAGTTCTCCATTCCAAATCTTTTCAACATGCCATTCAGATACTTTGTCTGACTTACAAAGATACCATCATTGTTCTTTGTTATCTATAATCCCAAAAAGTATTTCATTTCACCAATCATACTCATTTCAAATTCAATCTTCATTTCATTAACAAATTTATCACTAGCTTCATCTTCTCCTCCAACAATAATGTCATCAACAAAAATAACTATAATCAAGAAACCATTTTCAATTTCTTTTGTGTACAAATTGATATCAGCTATCCCTTTTGTAAATCCCAACTTTAACAAATACTTGTCCAATCTTACATACCAAGTTCTAGGTGCTTGCTTTAGTCCATATAAGGCTTTCTTCAATTTACATACCATGTCTCCTTCCTAAGTCAAAGGAAAACCTTTAGGCTGCTCAATGTAGACTTCTTCTACCAATTCTCCATTCAGAAATGCTGACTTCACATCCATCTGATATACTTTGAATTTCTTGTAAGCTACATAAGCCAAAAACATTCTTACTACTTCAATTCTTGCAACAGGTGCAAAAGTTTCTTCATAGTCAATTCCTTCTTACTGTGAGTATCCCTTACATACCAATCTTTCTTTGTTTCTTACTACTTCTCCTTGTTCATTCATCTTGTTTTTGAATACCCATTTAGTTCCAATAACATTCATGTCTTTAAGTTTAGGGACCAGTTCCCATGTCTTGTTCTTTTCAATTTGATCTAGTTCTTCTTTCATATCATTTGTGCAACTTTCATCGTCACAAGCTTCAGTAGTAGTTTTAGGTTCAATTTGAGAAATCAAACATAACTATTCTTGTACCTTATTCCAAGTTAGAACTCCTCTTTTGATGCTTCTAATAAATTTTCCCAATAGAATGATTTCTTGATAAACTCTTGTTAGGTGTCACTGTCTCAGATCTCACTTCAGGTGTAGGTTCTTCAATGACGTCATTGTGGCTTTCATTCAAAAAATCACTGTTAGTCTCATAAAATAATTCAGTAGATCCAATGTTAGGTTTAGGATGAGCTTCTTCATCTGATTCATAATCAAGCATTCTTTCTTAAATTTTGAACTTTTCATCAACTTTAACATTTGCGCTTTCAACAATAGTCTTAGTTCTTTTATTGTAACATGTATAGGCTTTTTTTTTCAAAGAATATCCAAGAAATAACTTCTAGGATCAAACTTTCCAATATCATCATCTCTCTTTATATAAGATTTGCTTCCAAAAATTCTAAAATACTTAACTGAGGGTGCATGTCCAAACCATAATTCATAGGGTGTCTTGTCTATGTCTACTCTGATTTGTACTATGTTTATTGTATACACTGTTGTGTTCACTGCTTCTCTCCAGAATATCTTTGCCAAATCATTCTGAAATAACATAGCTCTTGCTACTTCAGTCACTGATCTGTTTCTTCTTTCTGCAATACCATTTTGTCTAGGTGTCCTAGACTGATGAAGGGTGCTCCCCTTAATACCACAAACACATAATAGAAACAGAGAAACAACAACAATATGCAAGAACAGAAAATTGGCTTCTTATTATCTCCACAAATGTGGAATTACAAACTTTTAGAATTACAATATGAAAAGCCACATGGGCATTCCCTTACAATATTATGTAGGACAAAGCCTCAAATCAATACCCAGATCTACTACCTAGAACTATCCCGAACTACCTAAGACAACACTACAACCTTCCTTATATAGGCAATTTTCCATCGCTTAGGAAGGTTCCAAAATTTTAGCCAACAGGACCGACCAAACTTAGAATTATTTTATTTTGCAATTTATTACATCAAGTCAGCTCAAAATAACTCTTGAAACCCAAATAGAAATTTTGAAGGAAAATCATTTTCTTCCATTTCAGGTGACCCAACTTCTGAAGACCGTAAGTCATCACCCGTTGACCCAATTGACTATTATAACCCCATTTTGGAAAGGGCATGAGGAGCTCTACAATGCCTGAATCAAGCAAGCTTCATTTAACCAAAAATTTGACCTTATCTGGGGCCTCTAAATCCTTCAAAACTAAGTTCAAAGTTTCTGTACCCTGTTGCCAATACTAAAAATCTTCAATATCTACAAAGCTAAACTTGATCTATTAATGAAAATTTATTGGCAGGCTGATATGACTAAGATGAACCTCCACATGTGAAATCAAGACATTCTGAGATCATATGACCAACTTACTAAAAATAGAAAGTTTCCATAAATAGTAGCTCTACACAAGATAGCCCTTATTGAATACAAAAATGAAAATATTTTTGGGTGATGCAAGATTGCTCATACACCCAGGATGCTCCTACATCAGACACTCAAAATAATTTGAGAAGTGACCCTGTCACGACTTAGCTGTGCAGAGGAAAACCAAGATGGTTAACCTCCTCCTTTGTTAGCCATGATGAATCTTCAACAAGTCATCCTTTCCACTTGACCAGATATTCTTCATATGTCTTGTTCCTTGTGCTTTTGCCAACATGACTATCCAGTATGTCTTCAATCTCCTTGTTATCTGAACTGGTTGCTGGAATACTCCAATGTGCTGCTATAACCTCATTTTCAACACCTCCTTCATGATACTCTATCAGATCTGAAACATTAAATACTGGTGAAATATTCATCTCAGTAGGCAACTCGACCTCATATGCATTTCCTGAATCATGCTTCTTTAGTATCCTACATGGCCTAAACTTCTTCATTTTCATCTTGTTATATGTACCAACCAGAAATCTTTCCTTCTGCAAATGAACCATGACTTCATCTGCAACCTAAAATTCCTTATGCCTCCTTTTCTCATCTTCCTTAGCCTTATACTACACATTCATCTTGGTAATGTGCTTCCTCACCTCCTCATGGATGTTCTTCACATGTTCTGCAAAATCCTCAACTTCAGCACTACTTATTTCTCCTTTATCTATCTTTCTCAACTCAAATGCATTTCTTGGACTACTACCATATACAATCTAGAATGGTGATTTACTAGTGCTCTTGTTGACAAAATTATTGTATGAAAATTCTACTTGTGGTAAAATCAAATCCCATCCTATTGGCTTATCTCCAACCAAACATCTCAGCAAATTTCTCAAACTCCTATTCACCACCTCTGTCTATCCATTAGTCTGTGGATGATGTGATGAATTGAACTTCAAATCTATTTTCAACTTCTTCCACAATGTACACCAGAAATATCCAATCAACTTAGTGTCCCTATCTGAAACTATACTCTTTGGCAAACCATGTAGTCTCACTACTTCTCTGAAAAATAATTCTGCTACATGAACAACATCATTAGTCTTCTTCTAGGGAATAAAATGTGCCATCTTTGAAAATCTGTCAACTACCACAAAAATTGAATCATGTCCCCACTGTGTCCTTGGTAAACCAAGAACAAAGTCCATACTGATATCCTCCCAAGGCTTCTTTGGTACAGGTAATGGCTAATACAACCCTATATTCTACTTCACTCCTTTTTCCATCTAACATACTTTGCAACTCTATACAAACTTCTTGACATCTTGCTGCAACTGTGACCAATAATAATTCTCACTAACCAAAGCAAGGGTTTTATCATGACCAAAATGTCTAGCCAATCCTCCTCTATGCTTCTCCTTGATGAGATTCTCCCTCATAGAACTTCTTGGAATGCACAACTGACTCCCTTTCAATAGCATATCATCCTGAATGATAAAATCCAACCACTTTATTCTATCTAGAGTAATAGGTTCTTTACAAGCTTTCCAAGCTTCACCAAAATCAGGATCCTCTAGATACAAATTCTTGAGTTCCTTGAACCCAACCACCTTAATCTACATCTTTTTCAACAATAGTTGCCTTCTGCTAAGTGCATTTGCAACCCTGTTAGACTTTCCACTTCTATGTTTTAAAACAAATGTATAACTTTGCAAAAACTCAACCCATTTCAAATGCCTTTGATTCAACTTTCCTTGACTATTCAAATATTGCAAAGCTTGATGATCAGTATACAAAACAAACTCCTTAGGAAGTAGATAGTGTCTCCACTTCTTCAATGCCTGAACTATAGCATAAAATTCTTGATCATAAACAAAATATTTTCTCTTGGCATCATTTAACTTCTCACTGAAATAAGCAATATGTTTACCTTCTTGGCTCATAAAAAATCCTATTACAGTACCACTAGCATCACAATCTACTTGAAACACCTTATTAAAATTAGGAAGTGCTAAAATAGGTTGTTCTGTAACCTTTTGTTTCAATAGTTTAAAACTCTTATCTACCCCATTAGTCCACTTGAACTCTTTTCTATCCCCTCTCATTGTTTCAGTCAAGGGTCCACAAATACTGCTAAAATTTCTTATAATTTTTTTGTAAAAGCTAGCCAAACCATGAAAAGACCTTACCTCAGTAGCACTCCTTGGAGTAGGTCATTCAAGGATAGCCTATACCTTCTCTGGGTCCATTTTTAGACCTTCTACTAAAACTAAAAATCCCAAATACACTAACTCTTTCTTCACAAAATTGCACTTGTTCAAATTAATCAACAATTTATCATCTCTTAACTTCTTAAACACCATACAAATATGCATTATATGCTCTTCCAATGTCTTACTAAAGATCAAAATATCATCTAGGTACACAATGAAAAACTTACCCAAAAATTCTTTCAGAACCTCATTCATGAGCCGCATGAAAGTGCTCAGTGCATTGGTTAGCCCAAAAGGTATGACTAACCACTCATACAGTCCTTTGTCTTGAAGGTAGTCTTCCATTCATCTCCTTCTCTGATCTGAATCTGGTGATATCCACTCTTTAGATCTATCTTTGAGAAATACACAACTCCACTCAAACAATCCATAATATCATCCATTCGTGGCAATGGAAATCTATACTTGATTGTGATCTTGTTTATTTCTCTAGAATTTGTATACATCCTCCATTCTCCATTCTTCTTTGGTGCTAATACTGCTGGTACAACACATGGATTCAGGCTCTCCCAAATCAATCCCTTATGTAACAACTCATGTACTTGTCTGTTGAACTCTTCACTTTCTATTGGTGTCATTCTATGTGCTACCTTGTTTGGAAAACTGGCTCCTGGAATCAAATTCATATGATGACTGATCTTCCTTACCGGTGGTAATCCATCAGGTACATTATCAGATACAATATCTTGAAACTCATTCAACAAATCTGCAACCTCTATAGGTACATCCTCTACTTCCTTTTTACTAGCTTTTGGAATTAAAGTAAAACACACATGCTCATGCCTCATACCATCTAGGAATTTTTTTCCATCAAAAAAACTTATTCTCGCATTACCACATACCTTTTCTTTGGTCTCTTTCAATGACTTTAGCTTATGTCACACTCCATCCTTTGTCAGGGAAAAGGTATTTGCATGACCATCATGTACAACACATCTATCAAACTACCATGACCTACCCAACAACATGTGACATGCATCCATAGGTATGATATCACATAGTACCTCATCATGGTACCTACCAATCTTGAACTTTACTAGGCACTGTTCACTGACCATGACCTTGTGGTCATCCTACACCTAGGCAATCTGATCTGGATGTGGGTGTTTCTATCTCTTGAGCTTCAACTTTGTCACCATCTCTTTTGACACCAAATTTTCAATTCTTCCACTATCAATAATCACATCATATTATTTACCCTCA
Source organism: Chamaecyparis obtusa (assembly GCA_027943335.1). Classification (NCBI taxonomy): domain Eukaryota; kingdom Viridiplantae; phylum Streptophyta; class Pinopsida; order Cupressales; family Cupressaceae; genus Chamaecyparis; species Chamaecyparis obtusa. The sequence continues at coordinate 60,667 of BSBK01003812.1, forward strand.
CACTTGCATCTAGTGCGAAACAAGCTCATCCTTTGTTCAAGTTCATTCTCACCACTCAGTAGGACTCTTCTGTTAATCAATGTTTCTCCTCTTTTAACATCTCCAAAATTTGATGATATGGCATCTTCATCTACATGTGCAACTCTGACCTAGCCTTCATTCTTTCTATCCATCCTTACTTGGCATTGAGGACATTAAAATGCCCTATGACCTTCTTCTCCATAGTGAAAACATGTTCCATAGAAGCCTCCTCTTCTTGAACCTTGTCCTCTTCCTCTTCATCTCTAATCTCTATTATTCTGATCTTGGAAATGATTGGAGTTTTTTCCTCTCTAATTTTGACTGCTACTAGCCTCATCCTTCTTTTTTGAATCTTCATTTCTACCTCCATATGACCATTCACCAGATCATCCACTGCAACCTCTTCCATTTTGTCTTCTCTCAAACTTCTTGTTCATCTTTTCCTCTACTTTTAGGGAAAACTGGTGTGCCTCTTCAATACTATTCATTTGAACCAGATTCAACTCCTCTTGAATGCTTTGCCTCAACCCATTAAGGTAACAAGCAACTTTCTCCTTATCAGCCTCTGCATGGCCTATTCTGATGAGGATTCGATAGAAATCCTCTGTATAGTCCTGAACAGATCATCCCGCTTGCTTCAAATTTTGCATTTTCTTCAATAGGTCAAGCTCATAATCAATAGGGATGAATTGTCACTTTAATTTATCCACCATCTGATCCCATCTTGTGATTTTATCTTTTCCTCTTCTATTTCACTCTAATTGAATCTCTTTCCATGAGATCTTGGCATGACCTTTCAGTTTGGCCTTCACAAATTTGACCCTATCAGGAACGTCAATATCTTCGTACTCAAAATATTCTTCACATTCATTGATCTAGTCGATCAACTCCTCTGAGTTAAGATTTCTAAAAAATGTCAAAACCTCAATCTTAGGTCTTTCTCAATCTTGGAAATGGCCTAAAAAAGTCTTTCTTCCTCCGGGTTCATAACTTCAACTTCTCCTTCTTGATCTTCTTCTTCGACTTCATCCTCGCTTTCATTTCTGACATTAAGATTCATTCCTCTATGAATCTCTTCTTGCAATGCTTGCACTTGTCTCTAGAGTGCTCTAACCTCAAGTGTTACAACACTAGCTCTTCCACCATGTTCCCTTCATGGAGGCATTTTCATGATGCATGCTAAAACCCTAACCACAGTCCTAGTGCAAACTACCTCACAGTCGACAATCTATTTACACAGAAACTCTAACCCATGGTCCTAGTGGAAACTGCCTCACAATCGGTGATTTGTTTACACACTCGGGAACTCCTTCTCTGATACCACTTGATGAAGGGTGCTCCCCTTAATACCACAAACCCATAACAGAAATAGAGAAACAACAACAATATGCAAGAACAAAAAATTGGCTTCTTATTATCTCCGCAAATGTGGAATTACAAACTTTCAGAATTATAATATGCAAAGCCACATGGGCATTCCCTTACAATATTATGTAGGACAAAGCCTTGAATCAATACCTAGATCTACTACCCAGAACTATCCCAAATTGCCTAAGACAACACTACAACCTTTCTTATATAGGCAACACTACTACCTAAGACAACACTACAACCTTCCACCATCTGGGAAGGTTCCAAAATTTTAGCCAACAAGGCCGACCAAACTTAGAATTATTTTATTTTTCAATTTATTACATCAATTCGGCGCAAAATAAATTTTGAAACCCGAATAGAAATTTTGAAGGAAAATCATTTTCTGCCATTTCAGGTGACCCAACTTCCGAAGACCATAAGTCATCACCCGTTGACCTGATTGACTATTATAACCCCATTTCAAAAAGGGCACGAGGAGCTCTACAATGCCTGAACCAAGAAATTTTCATTCAACCCAAAATTTGACCTTATCCAGGGCCTCTAAAAACTTCAAAACTGAGTTCAAAGTTTTTGTACCCTGTTGCCAATACCGAAAATCTTCAATATCTACAAAGCTAGACTTGATCTATCAATGAAACTTTATTGGCAGGCTGATATGACTGAGATGAACCTCCACATGTGAAATCAGGACATTCTAAGATCATATGACCAACTTACTAAAAATAGCAAGTTTCCATAAATAGTAGCTCTACACAAGATAGCCCTTATTGAATACAAAAATAGAAATATTTTTGGGTGGTGCAAGATTGCTCTTACAACCAGGATGCTCCTGTATCACCTAGAGGATGAAAATTATCTCTTAATGTTATTTTCTTCACAAAAGGTGTTAAACTCTCTAGAAGTAAATTCTCCACCTCTATCAGATCTCAAACATTTAATCTTCATTCTAGATTCATTCTCAACTTTATTCTTAACAATCTTAAACTTATCAAATGCTTCAAACTTTTCTTTAAGAAATGCAATCCATATCATTCTTGTAAAATCATCAAGAAGAATCATAAAATACCTTTCTCCATAGAATCCTCTAGTCCTGGTAGGACTACTCAAATCTACTTGAACAATCTCTAGCTTTTTTGCAAATGTAAACTTCTTACTGGGAAAAGAACTTCTCTTTTGTTTAGCCATCACACATTCTTTGCAAACCATGTTAGTAGGCTTCATAATTTTAGGCAAATCCTTTACTGCAACTGTAGTACTTACTTTCAAAATGTTGTCAAAGTTTATATGCCATAACCAACTGTCATCAATTTTAGTAATCAAACATGTCATCTTAGTATGATTCAATTGAAATACATTACCTCTGGTTCTAGATCCAATTCCAATCAGATTTCCATCTTTATCCTTTATCACACAAGTTTTCTCAGTAAACTAAACTTGATATCCATTATCAACTAAATGTCCAACACTTAAAAGATTATGTTTCAATCCATCCACAAAATAAACATCATCAGTATTAGTCTTTCCATCAAGAGTAATAGATCTTATACCTTTAATCAAGCAAGGTGCATTGTTTCCAACTCTAGCAACTCCTCCATCATATTCGTTAAACTTTATGAACTTTTTCATGTCTCCAGTCATATGATGTGAACAACCATTGTCTATAATCCAATCAGCTTTCTTTTCAACTTGAGACACTAAGGGGTATGTGCAAGATCATGAGGGGCCAAAAAGTGGCAATGTCAGTTTAAAACTTTGACAATGTAGTTGACAACTTTTTTTTCACCTGAATTTGATAAAATGAAAAGGGTATCTTAAGAAGATTATCAGCTTTCTATCGATATAATTGCTGTCAAATTTTAAATTCGGTAAGTAATTATTAGTTATTTTCTAATTGAGCTACCTCTAAAGTGCTAATTTATAAACTAATTGAAAAACAACTATAACTTTCAAATGGTATAACATTTTTGAAATCTAAAAAATGTGTCACATTCTATGCTTCGCCTACTATAAGGAAAAAATGAATAAATTTGAATTTTGTAAATTTTTGAATGAGTTAAGGTGGTCAGACACGGGAATTTTTTTATTCTGAAAATGTTGTAGCAAAAAAATCATAATTAATTATTTTTTTGGAATAAAATTACAAAAAAATATGTGTCACATCCGGGCATGAGTCTACTACTTATATATAAAATCTTATAATAAATTTTTATCATTTGATTATGATTAAGGTGGTCAGACATAAACCTACTTATTTTTTTCCTGAAATTTTTTTACTACTACATTGAAATCTATACTTTTCACCAATCATACTAACTTTTTCTCAAAAAAGGCCTAGTAGTTTAGAAACTACATTCAATTTTCTATAGATTCTATTCTTACAACTTTTTGATATTAGGTTCATAGCTAGTTGAAATTTTCACATCAAGTTGACTAACCCTGATTTGCTGATTTTCATTGCCACTTAAGGGCATAGTTTGGCCCCTCATGATCTTGCACATACCCTAAGGCTTTTTCTTGCTTAACATCAGTTTCAAAATTTTCTTCTTTAATTGCTACAAATCCTATGTCATTATTATTCTCAGTATCACTTTCACTCAGAGTTCTCTCTATACTAGTTTCAAGATCTTCATCATTAGCATAATAACATTCCTTAGATCTTCTAGGTTTGAAATTGTTTTTGTACTTTTTAACTCTCTTAGGACACTTAGATGCAAAATGACCATATTCTCGACAAGTCCAACATTTAAAATTTTTCTTACCGTCTGGTTCTCTCTTCACAAGCAAGGCAATACCTTCTTCAATCTTCTTGTCTTCTTCATTTCTAGATCTATTGCTGCTAGCATAATCTCCACTCACACTGATGCTTCTTGAAAAAGTAGGGTGAACACTAAAATCATTGAATGCTATCTCCATTCTAGGTAAGTCTCTTGATAACCTTAGGTTCATCTTTACTGCTTCCAATCTTCCAAGAAGAGTCTCTCTTGTAAAGTTTGTAGTACAAGGTATAACTTGTTTAATCATCTATGTTGTTTGCTTAAATAAAGGAGTCAATGTTCTTAGAATCTTCCATATCACTTCATTCTTTATCTTTTTTCCTCCACAATATTTTATACCTATAACAATTTATGACATTCTACCAATATAGCTTCTAACAAATTCATCTTCCAACATTCTTATATCTTCAAATGCACATATCCAATTATGTAATCTAACTCTTTTTTCATGTTCATCACCTTCAAACATAGAGTGTAAAGCATTCTAAATTTCATAAGATTTTTTCAAACATTTTACCTGACTATACTCATTCTCTGGAAGGGTTGTCAAAAGTGCTTCTCTTGCAAGTATGTTACACATGAATAGATCTCTCTCATCGGCAGTACATGTTTCAAGATCGTCCTCTTCAATGATAGTCTTATCATTCTTTGTAATCAACCAATAACATGGTCCTAAACATAGTAGGTGTGTCTTCATATTTTCTTTCCATCTGTCAAAATTTACTCCATCAAACTTAGGGCTTTCTTTTCTAAAATTTGCCATGGATCTCCTTAAGCTATTAAACTTCTTTTTCAAGGACCTATCGCTTTGATACCAATTGTTAGAAAGTAAATTCCCCCAAGATAACTAAGAGGGGGGGGGGGTGAATCAATTATCTGATAATTATAAATTTTATCAATTTCAACAATATTAAACCATGTAAGAAATATAATTACCAACCATAGAAAGATATTCATACACAATAACACAATGACACAAGATATGTTGACTAGGGAACCTCTTCATCAAAGAGTAAACCCTGGTGGGAATGAAGCCCACAAAAGATGCACTAATATGAATATTCCTTTTGAAAGGATGGACTCTATTAGGAGTCTTATGAAATACATTCAGTACATATGAATCCCTGATAGGAGATTTTGAATCCCTGTTAAAAGATTCTAACCCTGTTAAGAGTTATGGAAGACAGAAGGACCCACTACCCAAATAGCTTCAGGGTAAGATCACTGAACACATTGTCCAACTGATCTTTGTATTACTCAATACAATAATATGTTACCTCTTCTTTAACTATGCCAAACCGCACTCACTGTTACACCAGATCTCAATTTTAGATCTCTGTACCTCGCATGTCTTCCTTCACAAATTTGCTTTCATAATTAGCTCTTTTCTTCACTTCATGCATACATCAACACATCCAAAACATTACAACCATTATAGAAAAAAGGAAAAACATTCCTTCCTTTATACCACACTCAAGTAATTACAAATGAGTCGGCATACAATTACAAAGTAAAAGTTTTCACACAGTACATCAAAATTACATAAAACTGTCAGCTTCAAACTAGCATAATTCTTCACTCATGCAACCTTGAAGTTTGTGCTATCATCCATGTCACTATCAATGTGTCTTAAACTTTCCTTTAACTGCACAAAACTAGATTCCATCCTGATTACGAGATATCATCTAATTTCCACAAACTGCTACTCAAGAACACTACCTGAATACTACTTCCACCAAAATGCTCATAACTTTCATGAATAAATGAATTACTATCTATGCTCTTAACCATAAGCATATAACATATCAATGAATATATCCTCAACATTGCATAGCTCTAACTATAATATCCCATGTGCGCTAATCCAAACTCTTTCTGCTTCTCTGCAAGTCTCTGGTAAATCACTATGTTGACATCAATGAAAATCATAGTCATGAATGCAACAACAACTGCTACAAAATGGCTGCCAAAAAATTAGCATTCATTCCTAACATTTATTCCTAAAGGTATCTAAGTCCCATGTTATTAAAATATGGAAGGAGGGGACTGGTCTACCACCCATAAATGGGGAGTCAAAGAATATCAGTTTGGGAATAGTTAGGTCACCCCTAATGTTATTAATCACTAAATACTGTTAGAAAGTAAATTTCACCAAGATAACTGAGAGGGGGGGTGAATCAGTTATTAGAAAAATATAAATTTTATCAACTTCAATAGATTTCAACCATGTAAGCAATGTAACCAACAACCATAGAAAGATATTCATGCACAACAACACAATGACATAAGATATGTTGACTAGGGAACCTCTTGATCAAAGAGTAAACCCCGGTGGAAATGATGCCCACAAAAGATGTGCTAATATGAAAGTTCCTTGTGAGAGGATGGAATTTTTTAGGGGTCTTATGAAATACATTCAGTACATATGAATCCCTCTTAGGAGATTTTGAATCCCTATTAGAATATTCTAACTCTATTAGGAGCTATGGAAGATAGAAGGACCCACTGCCCAAACAGCTTCAAGGTAAGATCACTGAACTCACTTTCCAACTAATATTTGTATTACTCAATAGAATAATACCAAAAGATTACTGAACTCAATAATTCAATACTCCTTCTCTGGCTGTGCCAAACCGCACCAAGTGCTTCTTCAGATCTCAATACCAGATCTCAGTACTTCGCATATCCTCTTTCAACAATTTTTCTTTCATAATTTCTTCATACACTTTCTCATTACATACACACACATTAAAAAAATGAATACATTCCTTCATTTATACCACACTCAAGTAATTACAAATGAGTCGGCATACAAATTACAAAATAAAATTTACCACACGTTACATCAAACTTACAAAAATTGTCGGCTTCCAATCAATATAATTATTCACTCATATGACCTCGAATCTTGTGCTATCATCCATGTCACTATCAACATGTCTTCAAATTCTCTCTAATTGTTCATAAGAAGATTCCATCCCGATTAGGAGATATCATCCGATTTCCACAAACCGCTACTCTGGAACACTACCTAGATACTCCTTCCACTAATTTGCTCATAACTTGCATGAATAAATGAATTAATGTCCGCACTCTTAACCATAATATTATAACACATCATAGAGTAAGTTCTGAATTGTGCATAGATTCATCTTCAATATCCCAAGTGCACTAATGAAAACATTGTCTACTTCTCTACTAATCTTCAATAGATCATTATGTTGACATCAATGACAATCACAGTCATAAATGCAATAGCAACTGATATAGAATGGCTGCAAATACTCCCCCATAGGATATATTCAACATTAATTCCTAATAATATCCCCCATTGGCATTGATGGCAACATAGATGAAAAAACATCCAAGTTCCATAAATCCAACACTGCAACACCGTTGCTCTTAAAATGCTTTCAAGTCTTCTTCATCAATAAAATCTTACTTCATTTTCCTATTTAGTTCTCTCCAATAGATATTTTAGATATTTTAAAATTTTTTCATGCATACTTCTCCCCCATTGAAATTAATGACAAAAGTTTCATCATTATGTCAACAACTTCAATGTCAAAAGACATTGTTCAGAAAATACATTCACTAGAGTCCTCATGACTCAGATCAAATACACATACTCCCCCATAGAGGAAGTACCAACATCTAGTCTAGAAGAAAGATAGGGCTTATATACCACTAGATGGATGCAAAAATATGCATCACTTCTCAAAATTAGGCTGGGGCATAACCCCAAGCATACCTCTCAAATAATCAAATGTATCCTTAGGCAAAGGTTTTGTAAATATGTCTACAATTTGCTCCTTTGTTCTTATGTATTCAAGTATTACTTCTTTCTCTGCAACTTTCTCTCTCACTACATGATACTTTATCTCTATATGATTTGACTTAGAATGTAACATAGGGTTCTTAGACATACTAACTATGTTGGTGTTATCACAATGTATAACAACAAGCTCAACAAATTTTATTTCAATATCCTTCAGCATTTGCTTCATCCAATTACCTAATTACAATTGTTTGCTGCTGCCATATACTCTGCTTCTATTGTGCTTTGTGAAATATAATTTTTCTTCTTGCTTAGCCAAGAAACTAATCTTCCTCCAAGTAAAAATTCTCCACCACTAGTGCTCTTTTTATCATCAACACTACCTCCCCAATCAGCATCTGTATATGCACATAGGGTAAAATCATCATATTTTTCATACCACAATCCATACTCAATTGTGCCTCTTAAGTACCTCAATATCCTTTTTACTACTGCATAATGTGATTCTCTGGGTTTAGCTTGAAATCTTGCTACAATTCCAACTGAATGTGCTATATCAGGTCTTGTATGAGTCAAATACTACAATCCTCCAATCATAGATCTATACTTTTTTTGTTCCACTATAGGAGTCTCATCCGTGCTAGATAACTTATGTCCAAACCATAGTTCATAGGGTGTCTTGTGTGTGTCCACTCTAATTTTTACTTTGTTCATTGTATACACTATTGTGTTCACTACTCTCCAGAATATCTTTGCCAAGTCATTCACAAATTGTTGGAAACTACAATTGAAGCAATTGTTGTATTGTCATTGATGTCAAACCTTAACTGGTAAGACTATTGCTATTTAAGAAAGTAATATATCTATTTGAGTGTTGGTAAGGGGATAGGAAAGGTTGGTAACAACAACACCTAAGGAAAGGTTGAGTTATCTTAATACTTTAATAAGTACTTGATTATGTGGCACAATGATAAGACAATATATTGTTTATCTAATTAAGTATGAAGACTAAACTGGCAGGCATAACTGAGAAAAAGTGAAGGAATCTAGTTTAAGCTGAGTGTTGTTTATGTCGATTGAGCTAGTGTGTGCCAAGTAAAATCAGTGTTGACCAAACACCAGTTAATTGCCGAGGAAGATAGTGTTAGCCAAGGAAACAGTTAATGTGGTGACCGAGCTTTCTAGAGAAGACCAAGAAGTTGGACACAATATTGACTGAGCATTAGTATTTTACATTTGATGGAGAATTTAGATTTCCAACTGACATCATTGAATTCTTGGATTATGTAAAATGTGTTGACTTTATTTATTGATTCTATGAAAGCATTTAATCCACTGTAAAATATTTTATTGTAAATCTTTAAGAGATTCAAGATATTTCAAAATGATAGCCGAAGAACATAATGTAGGACAAATTTAATGAATCTGACCTAACCCTAAGATCTATGAAGGAGATTAAGTAGAAAAAGATGTATTGACCTAATGAAGGTAGTATTAAGGAAACCTAAGCGAGAGGTTGAAGAGAGAAGTGAATGCTAGAAGTATTGTTGATCTTATTGACTGTCAAAGTAGAAAAGGCTGAAGGAGAAGTGTTGTGATCACTTGAAGGGTTTTGAGAAGATCAGTGATAGAGATGGAAAAGGTTCATAGTCAGTAAGCTAGCATATGTGTACAAAATTGGATCTGATATTTGGAAAGTGAGTTGTATGTTTTTCAGATCAATATTACTGCTACATTCTAACCATTGTAACAATCAAAATCCTTTTAACAGAGGTTGACCTAATAGTCATAGGTATAAATCCTTTGAACAAGGTTGCATTCTAATGGAGTGTATGTAAGTCCTATAACAAGGCACACTTTTAACAGAGTGGTTTAAATCCTTTAACTGGGTCACACCTGATAGTGTGTTTGTAACCTTTGACAGGGTTGGCTTTTCACCGAGCTCACTTCAGAAGAGTGAAAATAATAGTAACATTTTACAAAGTGGTTTTTCCCAAATTGGGTTTCCACTATAAATCCTGGTGTTGATACTTGTGTGGATGTTTTGGTTTGAACATTTATGTGTTTTACAAGTTAGATGCTATTGGATAAGTGGACTGCACTATTATATGTTTCTGTTATGCAATTAGTAATGACCGAGTAGGTGTTGGTTATTAGATCTGATTTGTTAAAGAGTTTAAAGATTGGTTTTATACATCTGGACCTAAGAACAACTAATGCACCCCCCCTCTTTGTTGTTCTAAATCATATTAAAAATTGGTATCAGAGTTGTTGGTGCTTACAAAGAACAATTTTGAAGGTACTTGAAGCAAATGATCAAGATGTATAAGGAGGTACCAAAGCTGAATAAGGAAAACTTTCCTACATGGAAAAGCTTGATGAAGCTGCATCTAGCGAGTATTGGTGATTCTGCTAAGTATTACATTGAGAATGACTATGTCACACCTGTTGCACCTCTGACTGCTTAGGAAATGAAAGCTAAACAAGAGCACAACCAAGCAATGTTGGAGATTGTGTCTACCCTAAGTTATCCAAAATTTGATGACATCAAAGATTGTAGTACTGCAAAGCAAATGTGGGACACCCTTGCAAGCATTTATAGTGGTGATGTGAATGTGTTGAGAGCAAAAGCCAAGAGCCTAAAAGGTAAATTTGATGAAATGAGAATGCAAGAAGGTGAGAATATTGCACAATATTGTGGTAGAATAAAAGAAGTTGTAAATGCTATTAGAGGAGAAAATGGAACTATTGAGGATGAAACTGTAAGAGGAAAAGTATTGAGCACTCTATGTCCTATCTATGCAATCAAAAAAAATTCAATTCAGGAATCTAGATGTAACTCTCCTAATACCCTTACTTTAGAAAGTTTGGTTGGTAAGCTTACTACTTTTGAACTTTCTAACTATGATAACTTCACTGTTGGTAGTATTGAATCTACTTTTAAGTCACAAATGGTTTTGAATAAGTCAAAGAAGGAAAAAGAAAGATGCATAGTGAAAGTGATAGTGACAGTGGCACATCTGATGAAGAACTTAAGGATCTAGAAGCTCTTATGGCTAGAAGACTGAAAAGGGGAAAAGGAAGATACACAGGTAAACTCCCTATTATATGTTTTTCATGTAATAAAGCTGGTCAAATAGCTACTAGATGTCCTGACAGGGATAATAAGGATGAAGAAAGAGACAGCAAGCATAAAGACAAAAGAGAAGATAGAGGTTACCAAAGATACAAGGACTACAAAGGGAAAGGTAAGAAATCCTACTACATTGTCGAAGAAGAGACTCACACTGATAGTGATGATTTTGAAATTGAAGTTGTCTATGTTGCAATGAAAGATGAATATGATGAGGATGAGAAAAATGCATTGATATCTTATGTGAACAAAAATGATAAATGGATTATTGATAGTGGTTATTCACATCATATGACTGGAGATAAGAGTAAGTTTCATTATAAAGGTAGGAGTGTGAAATTTGGTAATGATGCACCATGTCCTGTTAGAGGAAAAGGATTGATTAAGCTGACTAATAAGATCTCTTGTGAAAATGCTTATTGGGTTGAGGGTCTTAATTATAATCTGCTGAGTGTTGCACAACTTAATAGCACTGGATACCGAGTGGAATTTCATCATAGGAAGGCCAAAATATTTGATGCCACAGGTGAACTAATTGGAAGTGGAGAATAGACAAGAGGTAATTTGTTCTATCTAGACCTATCTGAAGAAACATGTATGATTGCACAACTTGATGATATTTGGTTATGGCATAAGCGGCTATGTCATGTTAACTTTGATAATCTGGTAGAAATTAGTAAGAAAAAGAAAGTGAGAGGTCTACATAGATTGAAGAAACCTGAGAATGTAATGTGCAAAGAATGTCAGTTGGGTAAGATGACTAAGTCTAGTTTCAATAGTAAAACCTTTACTTCTGAGAGTATCTTAGATTTGGTTCATACTGACCTTTTTTGACCGATGGGTGTACAAAGCTATTGTGGTGCTAGATATTTTATCCTATTTGTTGATGATTATACTAGAATGATGCATGTAATGTTCTTAAATGAAAAATACATGCTTTTCAATTTTTTAAGTGGTATGTAGCTAACATTGAAAAAGAGACAAGTAAAAACCTAAAGTGTCTAAGATCTAACTGAGGTGGTGAATTTACATCAAATGAGTTTAATCTATTTTGCAATGATAGAGGGATCAAAAGAAAAATGTCTACACCTAGAACTCCTCCATAAAATGGTATAGCAAAGAGAAGGAATAGATCTATCTTGGATTGTGCATGGACATTAATGATTGAAAAGAATGTTGCACAAAAGTATTGGAAAGAAGTTGTAAGTATAACTATTTATAGTCTTAATCAAGTACAGATAAAAAAAGGTACAAATCTGACACCTTATGAATTATGGCATGGGTATGCACCGAATGTAAAGTACTTTAGAATTTTTGGAAGTAAGTGATACATATTGAAGGATAGTAGGAATGGAAATTTTGATGCTAAAAGCGATGAGGGTATTTTCCTAGGCTATTCCACAAAAAGTAAAGCTTATAAGTGTTTGAATTCTAACACTAACAAAATTGTGGAAAGTGTGAATGTCAAAGTTAATGAGTAGGCAAAGAAAAATGAAGCTGATAGTAACAGAGTACCAAAAGATTACAGATCTTTTATGTATATAGAGGAAGAAGAAGAACATGCCGAGTGATAGGAAGAAGCTGCCGAGTATCAAGAAGAGGTTGCTGAGCATTCAGAAGCTGAATCTGATAATCTTGTTGGTGAACCTGATGAGTCAAATGAAAGAAGAGAAGAACCTTTTCTAGCACAATATGTAAGGAGACATCACAAGCTTGAACAGATTATTGTAGATAAAGATACTAGAATTCAGACCAGAAGCAAGGTAAGAGATCCAACATGTTTACTATGTGAATATGAGCCTAAGACAACAAAGGAGGCATTAGAAAATGAAGAATAAATAGAAGTAATGAATGAAGAGATTGACCAGATAGAGAAGAATGATACCTGGACTCTAGTGTCAAGACCAGAAGATAAGAATTTCATTGGGACAAAGTGGGTATTTCATAATAAGCTGAATGAACATGGTCAAATCACAAGAAACAAGGCTAGGCTAGTGTGCAAAAGCTACACACAAGAAGAAGGAATAGATTATGGGGAAACATTTTCCCTTGTAGCAAGATTGGAAGGAGTCAGAACTCTTCTTACATATGCTGCCTATAAAGGTTTCAAGGTATACCAAATGGATGTCAAGTCTGCATTTTTAAATGGTATATTGGGAGAAGAAGTATATATTGAATAGGCAGAAGGATTTGTTGATCCAAACAGAAGACACATGGTTTGCAAACTAAATAAAGCACTGTATGGACTAAAGCAAGCTCCTAGAACATGGTATGAGAGATTGCACAACTAACTGATATAGATTGGATTCTCAAGGACAAATGACACAAGCAATCTGTACATGAAAGATGAAGAAGGTAAAGGAATCCTGTTAGCCAAGATCTTTGTAGATGATATTATATTTGGTGGACAAGATGCCTTGTGTAAGAAATTTTCAAATGAAATGCAAACTGAATTTGAAATGAGTATGTTTGGGGAGATCAAATTTTTTGTTGGTTTGCAAGTATATCAGATGGAGAAAGGAATATTCATCAACCAGTCTAAATATGTTCATGAGATACTGAAGACTTTTGGTATGGAAGATTCAAGGCCAGTAAGTAAGAATGATGATGTTGTAGAAGTTAACCAAACTTTACATAGATCCATGATCAGAAAGCTACAGTATGTTGTACATAGTAGACCAGATATTGCATTAGCTATTGGGATTGTGGCAAGATTCTCTGCCAATCCTAAGGAAAATCAAATGATGGTGGTTAAAAGAATCATGAGATATTTGAAGGGAATTGCTGACTATGGATTGTACTACAAGAAGAATGACAAATTTGAACTGAGAGTGTATACAGATGCTGATTGGGAAGGAAATGTAGATGACATAAAGAGTACTAGTGGTGGAGCTTTCTTTCTTAGATAGAGATTAGTTTCCTGGACAAGCAAGAAACAAAATTGCATTTCCCAATCTACTACTGAAGCTGAGTATGTGGCTGCAGCTGTGAATTGTTCAAATTTGATATGGATAAAGAAAATTTTGGTAGGCATGAAAGAAGAAATCACTGAACTAGTTGTCATATTCTATAATAACACAAGTGCTATCAACATCTATAAAAACCCAATGATGCACATAAAGATCAAACACATTGCCATCAAGTATCATTACTTGAGAGAATTGGTACAAGATAAAGAGGTCCGCATGGAATATGTGAATACCAAGGAACAATTAGTAGATATATTTACTAAAGCTTTACCTAAAGAAGCTCATGAATACCTGAGAAGTCAATTAGGGGTCCTTCCCCTAATTGAGGCTGCCTATTCAAGATAGGAGCATTGCATCAAATGTGTTGCAAAGAACATCTAACAAATTGATGTAGAGAAAGGTCACACTTTAGGAGCAGCCTAGAGTTGTGAAGAGCACAACAAAGTCAGAATAAGTCATAAGCAAGATGACAGAGGGAGAAATATTCTACTGAACTGAAAGGATGATATCTACATCTACAAGATGTATGTTTTTGTTGCTGCTTTGGGATTTTTGTCAAAGAGGGAGATGATGACAGATGAATACACAGAGTGAGAAGATCAATTTAGTTGGAGAAATTCAGTGGATGGTCAAGCATGGCTAATTGATTTTGTATTAGAATGAAGCTAAGGATATTATAAATTTCTCTGATGCACAGATAAGTTTTTGGATTGGTTGGTAATTCATGTGATATTCATATGGTGTTGCCATCAATTCCAAAGAGGGAGATTGTTGGAAACTGCAATTGAAGCAATTGTTCTATTGTCATTGATGTCAAACCTTAACTGGTAAGACTATTGTTATTTAAGAAAGTACTATATCTATTTGAATGTTGCTAAGGGGATAGGCAAGGTTGGTAACAACAACACCTAAGGAAAGGTTGAGTTATCTTGATACTTCAATGAGTACTTGATTATGTGGCACAATGATAAGACAATGTATTGTTTATCTAAGTAAGTATGAAGACTAAACTAGTAGGCTTAACCGAGAAAAAGTGAAGGAATCTAGTTTAATCTAAGTGTTGTTTGTGTCGACCGAGCTAGTATGTGCTGAGTAAAATTAGTGTTGACTGAACACTAGTTAATTGTCGAGGAAGATAGTGTTAGCCGAGGAAATAGTTTATGTGGTGACCGAGATTTTCAGAGAAGACCGAGAAGTTGGACACAATATTGACCAAGCGTCAACATTTTACATTTGATGGAGAATTCAAATTTCCAGCCGAAATCATTGAATTCTTGGATTATGTAAAACATGTTGACTTTATTTATTGATTCTATGAAAGCATTTAATGCGTTGTAAAATTTTTTATTGTAAATCTTTAAGAGATTCAAGATATTTCAAAGGGATAGCCAAAGAACATAATGTAGGATGGATTCAATGAATCTAACCTAACCCTAAGATCTATGAATGAGATTAAGCGGAAAAAGATGTATTGGCCTAATAGATGTAGTGTTAAGGAAAGCTAAGCGAGAGGTTGAAGAGAGAAGTGGATGCTAGAAGTATTGTTGATCTTATTGACTGTCTAAGTAGAAAAGGTTGAAGGAGGTGTTGTGATCGCTTGAAGGGTTCCGAGCATATCAGTGATGGAGATGGAAAAGGTTCATAGTCAGTAAGCCAAAATATGTGTACAAAATTGGATCTGATATTTGCCAAGTGGGTTGTATGTTTTTCAGATCAATATTACTACTACTTTCTAACCATTGTAATAGTCAAAATCATTTTAACAGAGGTTGACCTAACAGTCATAGGTATAAATCCTTTGAACAAGGTTGCATTCTAATGGAGTGTATGTAAGTCCTATAACAAGGTGCACTTTTAACAGAGTGGTTTATAGTGTGTTTGTAACCTTTGATAGGGTTGGTTTTTCATCGAGCTCACTTCAGAAGAGTGAACGTAATAGTAACATGTTACAAAGTGGTTTTTCCCAAATTGGGTTTCCACTATAGATCCTGGTGTTGATACTTGTGTGAATGTTTTGGTTTGAACATTTCTATGTTTTACAAGTTAGATGCTATTGGATAAGTGGACTACACTTTTATATGTTTCTGTTATGCAATCAGTAATGACCGAGTAGGTGTTGGTTATTAGATCTAATTTGTTGAAGAGTTTAAAGATTATTTGTATACATCTGGACCTGAGAACAACTAATTCACCCCCCCCCCTCTATTGTTCTACATCATATTAACACAAATAACATAGCTCTTGCTGCTTTAGTTACTGATATGTTCCTCCTTTCTACAATACCATTTTGTTCAAGTGTCCTAGGGGCTTAAAATTATCTCTTAATACCATTCACTTCACACAAAATGTTAAATTCTTTTGAACTAAATTCTCCACCTCTATCTGATCTCAAACATTTAATCTTCATTCTAGATTTATTCTCAACCTTGTTCTTAATGGTCTTAAACTTATCAAATGCTTCATATTTTTCTTTAAGAAATGCAATCCACATCATTATTGTAAAATCATCAACAAGAACCATAAAATACCTTTCTTCATAGAACCCTCTAGTCCTTGTAGGACCGCTCAAATTAGTATGAACAATCTCCAACTTCTCTACTGTTGTAAACTTCTTGGTGGGAAATGGGCTTCTCTTTTGTTTAGCCATCACACATTCCTTGCAAATCATGTTAGTAGGTTTCATAATTTTAGGCAAATCTCTTATTGCAAGTGTAGTACTCACTTTCACAATGTTATTAAAGTCTATATGACAAAATCTTCTATGGCAAAACCAACTGTCATCAATCTTAGTAATCAAAAATGTCATCTCAATAGGTTTCAACTGAAATACATTACCTTTGGTTCTAGATCCAATGCCAATCAAATTACCATCTCTGTCTTTTATCACACAAGTTTTCTCAGTAAACCAAACTCGATATCCCTTATCAACTAGCTGTCCAACACTCAAAAGATTATGTTTCAAACCATCCAAAAAATAAACATCATCAGTATTAGTCTTTCCATCAAGAGTAATAGATCCTATATCTTTAATCAAACAAGGTGCATTGTTTCCAACTCTAACAATTCCTCCATCATAATTCGTAAACTTTATGAACTTTTTCATGTCTCTAGTCATATGATGTGAACAACCACTATCTATAATCCAATCAACTTTATTTTCTACTTGAGAAACTAAAGATTTTTCTTCCTTAATTTTAGTTTTAGGATTTTCTTCTTTAATTGCTACAAATACTATATCATCATTATTCTCAGTATCACTTTCACTCAAGGTTTTCTCCAAACTAGCTTCAAGTTCTTTATCATTTGCATAATAACATTCTTTAGATCTCCTAGGATTTATGTTCTTCCTATACTTCTTAACTCTCTTAGGACATTTAAATGCAAAATGACCATATTCTTGACGAGTCCAACATTTAAAATTTTTCTTATCGTATGGTTCTCTCTTCACAAGCAAGGCACTACCTTCTTCAATCTTCTTGTCTTCTTCATTTCTAGATGTATTGCCGCTAGCATAATCTCCACTCACACTTATGCTTCTTGATAAAGTAGGGAAAATACTAAGAGCACTGAATGTTGTCTCCATTCTAGGTAGGTCTCCTAATAACCTTAGGTTCATCTCTGCTACTTCCAATCTTCCAAGAAGAGTCTCTCTAGTGAAGTTTGTAGTACAAGGTATAACTTCTTCAATCATCTATGTTGTCTACTTTAATGCAAGAGTCAATACCCTCAAAATTTTCCATATCACTTCATTCTATGTCTTTGTTCCTCCACAAGATTTAATACCTCCAACAATCTCTAACATTCTACTAATATAGCTTCTAACAGATTCATCTTCCATTATTCTTATATCTTCAAATGCACATATCCAATTATATAATATGACTTTCTTAGCATGTTCATCACCTTCAAAAGTAGACTATAAAGCTAACCAAATTTCATGAGATGTATTTAGATATTTTACCTGACTGTATTCATTCTCTGTAAGGGCTAACAAAAGTGCTTCTCTGGCAAGTATGTTACACATAAATAGATCACTCTCCTCATTAGTACAATCTTCAATCTTATCCTCATCAATGATAGTCTTCTCATTCTTTGTGATTAACTAGTAACTTGGTTCTAAACAAAGTAGGTGTGTCTTCATCTTTTCTTTCCAGCTGTCAGAATTTACTCCATCAAATTTTTGGCTTTCTTTCCTAAAATTCACC
Organism: Chamaecyparis obtusa; assembly: GCA_027943335.1. NCBI lineage: Eukaryota > Viridiplantae > Streptophyta > Pinopsida > Cupressales > Cupressaceae > Chamaecyparis > Chamaecyparis obtusa. The sequence continues at coordinate 78,921 of BSBK01003812.1, forward strand.
ATGGATCTCCTTAAGTTGTTAAATTTTTCCTTCAAGGACCTGTTGCTCTGATACCAATTGTTAGAAAGTAAAGTCCACCAAGATAACTGAGAGGGGGGGGTGAATCATTATCAAAAAAATATAAATTTTATCAACTTCAATCAATTTTAACCATGTAAGCAATGTAACCAACAACCATAGAAAGATATTCATGCACAATAACACAATGACACAATATATGTTAACTAGGGAACCTCTTGATCAAAGAGTAAACCCCGGTCACTATTACATTTTACATCATTTTTCTACAAAAATTATCAACTATTAATTAAAAAGGTTTAGGTTGGTCGTTATAGAAGGAAAAATTTGTTTTTTTTTAAATCCATGCCCATGTTGGTGAAAATTTTGACCAATATGATGTGTGTTGAAATTTTGACCAACACAACCATATAACCTAAAAAAAACATTTCAACTCATTTCATTTTTATAGGCAAATTAGGATTTCATTTTATTGTTGTAGCACGTGAAGAGATATATGAACGAAGTGAAGGGATGTAGGAATAGAGTGAAGGGATTTCAAATTGTGTAGACCATAGATTGTAGGAGACAGAGTTCTAGAGATTTGATGGTCCATGAGATTGAGCACACTTCATATCCAGCACTCAACACTTGAGGTAGATTGTGACTCCCTGTCTATGGTGAAGTAGATTGTTAGATTGATAGTTCTAAAATTCATTCTTATTCATTACCAAGCATGTTTTGTTTCTAATTCATGTTTTGGCAAGTTACGACTAGAGAGAGTTGAACATCTTTATGGATTGACTTGTATTTCATTTAGGGTTTTTGAATTCATGTAATAAGTCTGTAACATTTCATAAAAGCTCAGGACTATACTCGCAAGAATTAAAACCCCTTGATAGTCTGACTTGGAAACCCTATAGTCAGCCCTGTCATGGGCATTTAGTCTTGACCTACATTTCTTCCATTGAAACTTGATGTCGATGGATGGAAAGCAAGGAAAGACCATTTGTTTCATTTTCTCAAACACTCAATGGTGGATGAGATCACACTGCTTCTAGATTTGATGGTTCTTAATCTTCATATGGGCCTCTTGTAGTGCGGACCTACACACATGTAGATGGATGGTTCACCCCCTTTACTCCTTTTCAAAGATGACTTATTATAAAGACTGGTGAACGGTTTTTTGTTAAGTTTTTTCAATATATATATTCAAGAACAAGATTTAGCCTTTGACTCCACTTCTCTGTCACATAGATTCATTCCAACATCCCATTCAAAAATCAAATAAAATAGAGCATTGTCTTCATTCTAAACCAGAATGTCTAAAGCACAAACCCACAACAAATTTAAAGTTAAAATGCATATAGTCCCACCATACTATTATGAACCTTCCTTTGTTATCGGGACTCGTTACAAACTAATTTCAATAACTATTAAACTTCTTCTATAATACTTGATACATAAGATGTTGATAGTTCTTGATTATCACTATCAAAAACCCATTCATCAATAAAATAAACTCCCTTAATAATGCTTTCTCAAAATTGGGTTTCATCTAGAAATTAATATATATCTTCAAAACCGAACTGCATAAAAAATAACATTTTGAATACAACATAAATCCAACCTTAATCCATCTTACATCTACACAATCATTTAGATAATTTAAAACAAAGAATCACAAACATCGAAGAACTAAAACTCTATACAGAGAATTTGGTCCTTCATTCCATTATGCAATTTCCTATTACATCTTTCTTTTCCTTCTTTGATACCCAACATTCTATTCTTGGAGTGATCTGATTGAATGTGTTTGTAACTAGAACTTTCTGATTGGTTGAAGACAACTAGGTGTCACTTCAACATCTTTATCTTGTAGACTTGATCGATCTTTTGGTGAAGGAAAAATATCTCTTGATACTCAACATTATCAAGCTCTCCAATGTGATAGCATATTCCCAAATTGCTTCATCTTCTCAAAACTTCTTCATCTTCTTTCCTAGAAATTTTCTCATTGCTATGACTTCAATCATTCACATCCTAATGAACTCGGTCTTCATTTTGCCTTGAATTTGTACTTTGATAATCTTGATGTTGAATTTTCCTTCTCACTTGAAGTCCTCGAGCTTCAAATCTTGAGCTTAACTTCACCATCATTTCCTCACCTTACTAGCTTCTCCTAGCTTCTCCTACAATTCACCTTGGAAAACAAAGGAGAAAAAAGCATTAGTTTCATAAAATTGACAAGTATAACAAAATGAATAGAGTTTCAAATAGTCATCGAATTGCAGAGAACAATAAAGTTTTATTGTCTTTTCATTCACCAAAACATACACCAGTCTGTTCTCACTGTTTTGTAACAGAGACTCCCTATGACCATTCATAACATAACCATTCCAACTAACAAGGAACATAACCATCCCATGACTTCCTAACATAACCATTCCAACCAACTATCATCATTCCCTCAGTGTTACATCTCAATGAATGGCAATAAGGTTCCTAATGCATCTCCACTTGGAATCTATTGTTCCTAATGTACCTTGAAACATATGAATCATTCCTATTTGTGCATCCTCATTGTCTATCTCATATTCATGTGTAGTTGATTTAAAAAATAGAGAAATTTACCACCACACATCAAACATAAGGTGCATTTGATTGAAAGATTGGTCATTGTCCCTATAATGACTATCCCAGAATGACAACATTTTGGTGAGTTAATTTGTTTGTGTAGAAATATGAATGGATTGGCCAGATCAATGGATTGGAATGGATATGGGTAGAGTATAGAAGAGTTTAGAATGATGTTAAAATGATGTTAGAGAATCATAGGTGTGCATGTATAGTTTTTTTAGACAGTAAAAATTGACATTCAAATAAAAAGATATATTGATTTGATGAGTACTTGGCAAGCTGATTTTTGACTTACACTTGGATTTGGATTTGGTTTTGGTTAAAAGAATTAGCTAGTAACTTGGCATTTTAAAAAAATACTGAATTAAAATTTTGATTTAAAGCTATTTTCTCTTTCTTTTCCATTGTATTCTTTATTTAAAGTGCTCAATATGTTTGAGAATACTACACATGAATATGAGACAGACAATGAGTATGCCATGATAAAATTGTTTGTGAATTCCTTAAAAGAAAGTGCCAAAGAATGGTACAAAAATATCCTAGATAGTAGTACTATTTCTTCATATTCATATTTCTTCTAAATAGTGTGATGACTATCCCAACTAGAGAATCACAACATTATATTATAGGTTCTTCATGGCACCTTTCAACTTATCCAATTATAAAAACTGCCTTGCCTGGGGCAGCTGTATCTAGTTGTGAGATTTTCATATCATATTTCTCTCAGTAAGAATAGTTGTGGCATAGGATCCTTCAACTATTTGTGGACCCTTTGTCTATCTAGGAGATTTTTTTAGCTTGAAACATATGAATCATTCATGTTTGTGCATCCTCATTGTCTGTCTCATATTCATGTGTAGTTGATTTAAACAATAGATTCGTCACTACAATGAGAAAGTTACCACCACATGTCAAACATAAGGTGCATTTGATTGAAAGATTGGTCATTGTTTACAAGACAAAGGGTCGACAAATAGTTGAAGGATCCTATGCCACAACTATTCAGCTTACTGAGAGAAATGTGAGGGATTCTCTAGTTGGGACAGTCATCACATTATTCCCCTAAGCACTATGGCTTTGCCTTCTCATCCACAATAAACTCTAACATCATTCTAAACTCTTCTATACTCTGCCCATATCCATTCCAATCCATTGATCCAATCCATTCATACTTTTCTCATTGACCTTTCCATCATCCATCATTACCAAACTTCTCATTTTCTAGTACTATCCTTTGCATAATGTTGCCTTGGATGAATGTCCTTTAGTGGACTGTCACCTTATCCTCCAGACTGTTAGTGAGTCATGCTACTGAGCCTCTAAAATATTTCATGTACTTCTTGCAAAAACTTGACTTGTTGTCTACTCTCCTTTGATCTTCCATCAAGAATTATTGCATGCTCATTGTTGTTTGGCATGACTATCATGGGATGATTTTCCTCATTGTGATGTTTCTTGTGGCTATACTTGGATTGTTGGTTGTCTTTAGCTGTCTTCAAAATTTTACCTTCATGGTTAACTAAAAATCCTTTCAAATCAACATTCTTTTGACACCAACTTGTTTAACATTGACTATTATACCTATTAGTTCATCATTCCCTTGGCCTAGTTTTCTTTTTTCAACTCCAACAACATTTGTGATTGTCGCATGACCATTTAGATTGTCTTCCATTTTATCCTTTTAAATTCTTCATAGGACTGACTGTTCTATGGTTTTCCTTTTCTGTTTCTATATGGAAACCATTATCAACATGCCATCCAACATTTTCAAAGGCCGTTCTTGTCTTGCTTGTAAGCTTTTATAGATTATATCTACACAACCTTAATGTTTGGACTTACAATTGTCCAATATTTTCTTAGGCAAGACTGTCACTTCAACATGAAGGCTGTCATAATGTTGTTTTAGCACCGTCCACTGATATTTATGGGACTTGAATTTCCATCTATTGGACTATCATTTTTGTTCACCATCCTTTTATAGACTGAATTTCTCCAAAATAATGACAAATGCCAAGGCAAAAAGGTAGTAAATAATATAAGCTTCTCAAGCATGAGTTGGATGATGTGGATACATTAGTTCTTATATCTACATAATCCACATCATCCAACTCATGCTTATGGACCAAGATTGGATGTAGATCATATTTACTGTCTCATAATGACTTACTAGGATAGGTACCAATCTTACTATTATGAGACAGTAAATAATATAAGCTCCTCAAGCATGAGTTGGATGATGTGGATACATTAGTTCTTATATCTACATCATCCAACTCATGCTTGAGGAGCTTATATAATAATCAACTGATTAATGATTTGAGGGATGTTTTAATTGCCTGTTCTAATCACTAATTTGAGGAACATTGATAGTGACTATGAATGAAGACTATATTCTTATTGTTTTTAAATTTTATGAGGGGTTTTATGTAATCTTATGTTGGAATCAAATCCATTGTTTGATTATGGGAAGAAGCACTATTGTAAACCAATAGAGAACTACCAGGGATAGTGAACTCCACACTTGGAGACTTGAAATATCTACTAATCAGTGAATGTTGACATTACATATAACATGGAAAAAAATGTAGTCAACCTTATTGATAAACCTAAACCTATTCCAAAACCTAGGCTTGCAAGGTTAAAATGACCTTTTTTTCATCCCTCCTTGAATAGACCCTTACCATCTTCCACTTGTGCAATGATAGGACACCAATGTTGCTAATTAAGGTTGGCAAGATGATTACGCCTATCCTAAAAAAAGACTGTCAAATCATTATGCTTTCAAATCAATTACCTATCGATGTATTCCTTGCAAGGGAGAGAAGCCAAACACATAAAGAACATGCACATAAACATGGAAATTGAAAAAATTAAATGGAATACACCAAGAAGTACCAAATGATGACTGCTCAATTGTTGTAATGGCAAAGCAATATCAGAACTGTCCATTTATAGTGCTAATGATTTTGGAAATTGTTGACAAAGAGTGTTTCTTTTTTTTATTATAGTATAAATGATTTTTCTATAGTCGTGATGATTTTTCTTATTTCTTTTCTTTTGTCCCTTTTTTATTTCTTATGTCTGTGCTTCATGATAGGATTTTGTCACCTTCTTTTGATGGTATATTTCATTCACTCTATGTGTAATACTATTTTGTTCACTATTTTATTTCAGCTTCATATTTCTTTCATTTTTCATATACACACAGACTACACATGCTGATAAAAAAATGAGCTATTTGATTTAGGTTTACTTTTCATTATTGTAAATGGTTAATATTTTTGATGGTACTCCTTCATGTATTTGGACTATAAAAATAATCATATAAAAATAATAAATGTAGTAACAATGGTGCGGTGCATTATTGATATAGGTTCGATGACTCTTGTCAATGTGCCAAACTATCAATGTGGTGGTGGGAAGTGTGTGTTGTAGACTTCACGAACATTGAACAACCCTGGATGACAATTTTGGTGCTGCCCTAATCAAAAAAAGGTTGCTAATGTGTATATATTTAAAGTTTCTAATGTAAATACTATTCATTATAATATAAGAACTAATGTAGACTGGGTATCATAGGGAAATAATGGTTGTGGATACTTTAGTTGGGTCGATGAAAACTCATCTACATCTACCTGCCCATCTCCACTTATCTGCGATGAAGGATTTGAGTGCAAAACGTGTCAAGCTATGGAAAATTCTGAAATTATATTTTTACGATGCCTTCTCTGTATTGTAATCGCATATCTAATTTGTTGCGACCATATGCAAAGATGAACTCAGGAATTAGTTAGTTTAGTATTTTCATATTGTAACTAATATTTTAATAATTCTTCATGTTTATGGTTCATGGGAGCCCCAATATGCTATCAATCACATGATTTAACATATATTGTTTTCTTGGTTGTTCCATTTGTTCCTTGACCTTGACTATGGATTGACTGTCTCTTTTGCATGTTTTCAAGAGTTTTCCCACCAATACAAGCATAAATAATGCATTGAACATAATCTATGGACGTTGCGTGGTATGAAGTCTCGTTGAAGTTTGAGCACAGCGTGGTATCAAGTCTCGCTGAAGAAGAGTATTGCAGAGAGCAGGCCTACCGTACCAAGGAAGTTTGACAAGAACAAGGAATATGGCTTAAACAGAATGGGAAGACATCTTTCTAGCCTGGGCTTGGATCCTTCAACAATTAGCTTGATAATAAATGAAGCAAATGAGAGCTAAGCAATTAGCTTCTGAAGAAAATCCTTGTAAATGAATTGTGTGTACCCCAATTCTTGTGCCTTCTGTGCATACCTAAATGATATATTTGAAACAAGGGTAAATTTAGCCTTACCCTTGTTGTTTTAAATATATCATTTGGGTACACATAGAGGGCACATTAATTGGGGTACATATAGTTCATTTATGGGCTTTTTCTTTGATAGCTAATTGCTCATCTATCATCTACAATTATTATTAAGCTAATTGCCGAAGGATCTAGGCTCAGGCTAGAAAGATGTCTTCCCAAACACATAAAAAACATACACATAAACATGACAACTGAGAAACATAAATGTAGATTTCACAATAGCTGAGAAACATAATTGTAGGCATCATGGTCACAATTTTTTGGAGACAACATAATTGAGTTGTATACCCAGACGATGGAGAGCAACCTCTGCTCCTTCGATTCCAAGTTCACAGTGCAGGATCCAAAGACCATGGATAAGGAATAAATTGAGAGAGTGGAGGAGGGCCATAATGACCAAAATAATACAGGATGAACCTCAAGTTAAATGAGGCAATTGTAAACATTTTAATAAAATTCTATTAAAATTTTTGTAGTTGCCTCATTTAACTTGAGGTTTGTCTTAGATTATTTTTGTCATTATGGCCCTCCTCTGCTCTCTCAATTTATTCCTTATCTATGGTCTTGGGATCCCGCATTGTCAACTTGGAACTGGAGGAGCAGAATTTGATCTTCATCATCTGGGTATACCACTCAATTATGTTGTCTCCAAACAAATGTGATCATGATGCCTACAATTATGTTTCTCAGCTGTTGTGTCCCAGGACCCCTTATGACCCTTTACAACCATTTACGACCTCTAAGAATACATCTTAGAGGTCTTAAAATGTCGTAAAGGGTCATAAGAGGCTCCTAGGAGGGCCCAGATTAGCTTCCACCTTCACGTGGTTGGCCCTGTTAAGTAGAGAATGTTAATTAAACTATTCTTGAAACATAATTGTAGGCATCATGGTCACATCAGGGATGAAACTATTCCAAGTTGACACTATGGGATGGAGAAAAACTTGGAACCGGAGGTGTAGAAGTTGCTCTCCATCATCTGGGTATACCACTCAATTACATCATCTCCAAAAAAATGTGACCATGATGCCTACAATTATGTTTCTCAAAGAATGTTAAACTATTCTCAAAACAAAGAGAAGATGGCAACAACCAATAGAGTGAGTGTGGACACCTAAAGATAAATATCAAATCGGGGAAAAGCACCTGCAACAATAGAGGCAATAGCTGTAGATACAGATGAGGATATTGTAGAAATCCCTAATTTAGTGTTTTAGAGAACAAACGATGGATTGTGAATTAGGCATTTCTACGATATCGTCATCTAAATCTATTATTTACATTGGAATGTAGCCTGTGGATATTGATACTGCACCGGCCGAGCATGATGGAGGCATCGATTCTAATGTGAATTGTAGTAGTCAAGGTATACATTTTATATTCAAATTTTGATTACTGAATATTTAATACAAGCAAACATATTCAATTGTTTAAGGTGGATTAGTTGTGATGATGAGACGCGCCATTTAGATGTTAATTGTGATAGTCTCTTGGTTTCAGGAAATGCAGAAGAAGATGCCTAGTTCAATATGCAATCTCAATTCATATACATAGGATATCAAGTGGAGTTGAAAAACACAACAAGGTTTCATTTGTGATAGAGGTCTTTAATTGCATATTTTAAGTTATAGACCATCGAGAAAATGTAAACATGTTGTGCTTTTTCAACTCCACTTGCTATTCGTGCATATTTTGCTTGTGTTGCATGCGCATTCTCGATTCAGAGTGGGAAAAATCTTATTTTCGATGTGAAGGAGAGAAGCCAAACATAAAGAACATGCAAATAAACATGACAGCTACAAAACATAAATGTAGGTATCACAACAGCTGAGAAACATAAATGTAGGCATCATGGTCCCAATTGTTTGGAGACACAACATAATTGAGTGGTATACCTAGAAAATGCAACACACCCACTACTCCTACAATTCTAAGTTGACACTGTGGATCCAAAAACCATATACAAATTCCTTATCTTTGGTTTTTGGATCCTGCAGTGTCAACTTAGAACTACAGGAGTAGTGGTTGCATTGCATTGTCTGAGTATACCACTCAATTATGTTATGTTTCCAAAACATTATGACCATGATGCCTACATTTATGTTTCTTAGCTATTGTGTCCTAGTGTTGGACTAACCGCCAATGTCTCCCTTTAGGATTCATGACATGGTTTAACAAGCTCTTGTGTTCTATAAGTCTAGTGGTTGTATCGGGCATTAACGGGTCGATCTTTTGGTACAACGGCAACCGCTACTTGTAACAAGTGGTATTAGAGCTTGGTCACAGGTTCGAATCCCCTTGGGTGACACTAAGGGGGGGATTGTTGGACTAACCACCAATGTCTCCCTTCAGGATTCGTGACATGGTTTAACAACCTCCTATTTTCTATAAGTCTAGTGGTTGTATTAAGCATTAACAGGTCAATCTTTTGGTGCAATGGCAACAGCTACTTGTAATAGCTAGGACCCCTTATGACCCTTTATGACCATTTATGACCTCTAAGAATACATCTTAGAGGTCTTAAAATGTTGTAAAGGGGTCATAAGAGGCTCCTTGGAGGTGCCAGATGAGCTTCCAGCTTCACGTGGTTGGCCCTATTAAGTAGAGAATGTTGACACTGTGGGATGGATAACAACTTGGATTTGGAGGTGTAGAAGTTTCTCTCCATCGTCTAGGTATACCACTCAATTACATTGTCTCCAAAAAAATGTGACCATGATGCCTACAATTATGTTTCTCAGAGAATGTTAAACTATTCTCAAAACAAAGAGAAGCTGGCAACAACCAACAGAATGAGTGTGGACACCTGAACATAAATATCAAATAGGGGAAAAGCACTTGCAACAACAGAGGCAATAGCTATAGATACAGATGAGGATATCATAGAAATCCCTAATTTAGTGTTTTAGAGAACAAAAGATGGACTGTGAATTAGGTGTTTCTTTGATATCGTCATCTAAATCTATTATTTACATTGGAATGCAGCCTGTGGATATTGATACTGCACTGGCCGAGCACGATGGAGGCATCGATTCTAATGTGAATTGTAGTACTCAAGGTATACATTTTCTATTCAAATTTTGATTAATGAATATTTAGTAAAAGCAAACATATTCAATTTTTTAAGGTGGATTAGTTGTGATGATGAGACATGCCATTTAGATGTTAACTGTGACAATCTCTTGGTTTCAGGCAATGCAAAAAGAGAAGCCTAGTTCAATATGCAATCTCAATTCATATACATAAGATATCAGGTGGAGTTGAAAAACACAATAGGGTTGCATTTTTGATAGAGGTCTTTAATTGCATATTTTAAGTTATAGACCATCGCGAAAATGTAAACATGTTGTGTTTTTTCAACTCCACCTGCTATTCATCAAAACATTTAAATAGTCTTTTAAACTGCTATTAAAAATAAAATATTTAATCAATATTTACTTACAGATTTGTGTGCTTGTTTGAGTTTGATATGCAAATCTACATATCAAACTCAAACAAGCACACAAATCTGTAGGTTGTGAATATACAATACAATGAAAATGCTTTGTTCAATCTAATTGTGCTAAATAGATGAAAATAGCTAAATCAAAGCTTCATAGATTCATATATGCATACTAATTATAGACAAGCAATATATTCAACTAAAAGTAGGAATATATTGAAAATGGTGTCACATTTTTTTTAAACAAAAGTTAGTATTGGTCAAAATTTCATCCTTTACACAACACTAAATTTGACTAGGATGCTATACCTTCAACAATCCTTTCGATGAATTTTGGTGGATAATTCGATGAAAAAATGGACTAGATTCAACCAAGAAGCAATACATTCAATGCTCAATTCATCGAATATGTGTAGATAATTCGATGACATAATGGTCTCAATTTCGACCATTGCACCAATCGATGGACCAGTTATTCTTCCAGTTCCAAGGGATTGTTGCAGTCAATAATTTGACTAGTTTTGGGGTCAAAATTTTGACTATTATATACCATGTAGAAAATTCAACAAAAAAAGGTTGATGATAGTTTTAGTCACCTATTCAACCAATTGTTGTAGAAAATTTGACTAATTCTCGTCAAAATTTAAGGTAAAATTTACTAGTGGGTGGAAATGATGCCCATAAAAGATGCACTAATATGAAAGTTCCTTGTGAGAGGATGGACTCTGTTAGGAGTCTTATGAAATACATTCAATAAATATGAATCCCTATTAGGAGATTTTGAATCCCTGTTAAAAGATTCTAACTCTATTGGGAGTTATGGAAGACAAAAGGACCCGCTGCCCAAACAACTTTAGGGTAAGATCATTGAACTCACTGTCCAATTGATCTTTGTATTACTCAATAGAATAATACCAAAATATTACTGATCTCAACAATTCAACACTCCTCTGACTATTCCAAACCACACCAACTGCTTCTTCTGATCTCAATACCAGATCTTAGTACTTTGCATATCCTCTTTCAACAATTTCTCTTTCACAATTTCTTCATACAATTTCTCATTACATACACACACATTACAACAAGGAATACATTCCTTCCTTTATACCACACTCAATTAATTACAAATGAGTTGGCATACAAATTAAAAAATAAAATTTACCACACATTACATAAAAATTACACAAAATTGTTGGCTTCCAATCAATATAATTCTTCACTCAGGTGACCTCGGATCTTGTGCTATCATCCACATCACTATTAACATGTCTTCAACTACTCTCTAACTGCACATAACCAGATTCCATCATGATTAGGAGATATCATCTAATTTTCACAAACCGCTACTTAGGAATACTGTTCGAATACTCCTTCCAATGATTTTCTCATAACTTCCATAAATAAATAAATTACTGTCTGCGCTCTTAATCACTATCTTATTGTTGGACTACAATTGATTTGGATTTTGATTGAAGAATCTATGATTAAAGATCACTGAGGAGTTTCTAATTAGATATGTAATATGATTAAATTAGTATTATGTTGTCATTGATGTCAACTAGTTTGACAACACTTATCTTATAAGTTACTATACCGAGACATTTGAAGAAAGGTGAAAGAGATGAAGAATAGAGAAATATACATGAGAAAGATGTACATGATAGATGAGGATAAGAAACACATTGAGTAACTTTCTGATGAGTCTATGACTTGATGATATTGACTTTATCATGTTGCATTCATCTATGATGAAGTATAGAGCTGAAAGACACAAAGCAATGTTGTCGGTAAATGAAGCAATTCTAGTATACACCGATGGAGTGTCGTGTATACTGATCATAGTATTAACTAAGCAATGTTCACTGACGCATTTCTTTGTTAACTGAGCAAAATAGAATGAACTAAATGATTAGATTAGCTGATAAGATTGATGAGTTGGCAAGAGTATAACATCAAGGTAATAGATAATGTTTGTTACACAGATCGACAGCTAATGAAATTTAGGGAAGATCTAACAAAGTAGATTGAAACATGTTATTGACACAAGTACTGAGAAAGTTTGAAGTGGCAAAATCTATGAATATGGTTAAGCGGCAAAATCTGATGGTGGAGAAGAAAATGATTTACTCGTCTATATAAGAGAACACAATTTCTTTATTGAAGGATGCCAGAAGAAGTAGAAACTACAAGAATATCATGTGAACAAGGTTTTCATGCATTTTGATCATACTAGTTAAGTAAGAATGAAGCTATGAAACAATTAATGAGCTATAAAGAGAAATTATCGATGGACAGTAAGTTGATACAATATTGAATCTGAAGTGAAATATTGATCAGAAGGATTTGTATGGACTGAATATTGATCTGTAATATGCAATTGAAGTTGTATTGAGGTAGGTAATTTACTGTTACATATTTAACCATTGTATACAGTCAAAATCTCTTAACTAAGTGGACTCTCAAAGTCTTATGATGTATCATTCATAAGAATGAACATTGTTATCCTGTCAACCCCATAGTGAATGCTGGTTGGACGATAACTTCTAGTCTAAAATCCTCTAACAAGGTCACACCTGACAGTGTGTTTGTAAACCTTTAACAGGGTTGGGTCTTAACTTACCTCACTTCAAAAGAGTGAACAATTTTGGGTTGCCAGTTCTGGGTGGTTTTTCCCTTTACAGGGTTTCCACATTAAATCTCTTGTGTTATGTGTTGATTGTGATATCTGTTTGTTATCATTCTTTACATGTTACATGTTAGATTTGATCGGTAACTGTTATGGTATTAGACTGGTAATCGGTAAAAGCATAGACAGTGAGAGTTATTATTGTTTATTGATGAGCAAAAATTGGAGAAGTTGTTTTGAATTATACATTTTGTTTTGGGACACTGGCTAACTGATTCACCCCCCTCTCAATTATTCTAAAAATTGGTATCAGAGCCTTGGTTTTTTGGAATAGAGTTTTAAGGACTTAAGCATAAAGGTCTCAAGATGTATAAGATGGAAGTAACAAAACTGAACAAAGAGAACTTCACAGTATGGCAAAGTAGAATGAAGCTGTACATACTAGAACTGGGAACTCTGCACTAGATCTGATGGAGAATGGCTACATACAACCACCCACTAGTCCCTTAACTCTTGATCAACTAAAGGACAAGCACACAATGTTATTGTTGTCACTATGGATTGCACCCATGATGGCTAAGTATAGAACCTAGCAATCCCATGAAACATGGGAATACTCTTAGGATGTGGGACTGCTTCACTGAGAATAAACCTCCAGATTAAGGGCCGGTTTCCCCATTTGTATCACCTGAACTGAACTGAACTTCAAGGGAAAGGGAGAGAGATTGCATAGAATTGAAATAACTAAAATTTAACTTAGGTGATTCACCAAACTGGATAGATCCACAAACTGAAGATAGACTCACAATGTAATCCAACATATAACCTGAACATCACAACTCTTCCCAGATCTAATTCTTCCCTTAGAAAATAATCAGGTGCTGGTTGTAAATGAGAAGGGAAAATAGATTCCACAACTCAAACACATATAAATGCACATAGATTGAAACTTTAAGAAAAACCAGTGCTTGTAAACATCAAAATGAACAAAATATCAAGTAAAGGATCAAATTTCAATCACAATACATGACATCAAATCCATCAAATCAACTCACAAAGCTGTAGAAAAAGAAGGACAATTGCTATTAACTGGAACAAAAGGAGTCAAAGTATCAGATTGCTTCTCCAAGATCTACAACATTCACCTCATGAGAATGAGGGAAAGAAGAACTAGCCTTCAATCACCAAAGGTGAGAGGCATATATAGAAAATTTGTAGAATTTGCAATAAAGTCCACTACTCACCAAGAATAGGAAAAACCTACCACTAGGACCATGATCATGCCACTCTGAAATTTGGATGCACAATTCCTAAGAATCTAGGGGGATGGAAAAAGTGGGGTCCCTAAAAATAGGTAGGTCAAAGCAAGACTATCCCACCACTAAGTCATGCATCATAAAGAAAAGCTGACAATGGCTTATAAAATGCCACTTGTCAATATTTTCAACAAGTTTTTGCAATGACTTTTACAATTAAAATATTCCCCTCTCTACCAAATAAAGTGGATTCTGAATATATTTTAAAGATAATCTCAACTCAATAACGAGGAGAAAATCTAAAAATATTTACATTTTAACAAAATCCATATTGCAAAAATATTCAAACCAATGCCAAGTCATCCATTAAACCTAGCCACCCTTCCCTAATTGCAATCATAGCCCCTTTAAATTTAAAACCAATAAACCTAGGACATTACTAATAAAACTTTCACCATGTTTGGAATACCCTAGCATAAGATCAATTAATATATTCACCTCAAAAGAGATAAATATATTAATAGCCTTGTAAGCATACTTTTGAGATACTAGCAAAAGGAATAATAAACACTCAACCCTAGGAAAGGGGAGGATATATTAATTGAATATTATTATTGAAAACCCTTGATTGAAGATGAGTGGATTCTCTGTTATCATTGCTTTCACTCTCAGCACTTGGCAACTTTCTAAATTCCTCAATAGTCCTCGATGGAAACTTCCATTACTGAATTAGAAACAGCAGCATCATCTCGGCAATTTTATCTCAAGGTAGGATTTCACATCATTGCAATTTGTGTGGCATATTACTTCTACATTCACTGGTTATTATTCTTTCTGTATTTGCATTTGATTATGCATCGTGGGCATATTACTGAGGACCCATGCATGTGTGTATGTGGTGCCATTTTCTTATATCTGTAGGCACTGTTTACATTTGAAAGCCCTCTATACATTATATTGCATCATGGCCAAGGGACTGTGTTTATCTTGCCTTTTATAAGGTTAGGGCATCATATTGGCACTAGCTTTGGCATCATGAACTGTGACTGCTCTTTCGAGGGCACTATCATGAATAATGGTTTCTCTATTATGGTAGCCGATATCATCAATATATGCATTGCACCTTTTGTATTCACTATTATTGCTAGTATGAAGGTGGCTTCTATATTTACTCCATTTGGCATTTGATTTCATTTGGCATGCTTTGCACTTTTGCTGAAAACCATGCACCAATTCGGGCACTATTGTCTCTATTGTTTCGTGTTTGTTGTTGATCTCCTTGCTGGTGTTATAACTCATGCTATGGATGCACTATTTGATTGTATTCCAGTGTATTGATTTTGGCATCACCTTGAGGCTTTACTGTTATTCATTTAGCCCATGAACTAGGGAATGACATTATTTTTGTTTTGATTTGTGACTCCTCTGTATTCAGTTATGGCACTCGATTGCAATTTGTAGGGCATCAAGCTAGAATCAATTTTGTATTTGATGGCACTGTAACTATCATTTGATGTAGCCTATGAGTAGCCTTGATTCTTTCACTGCTGCAATATGCTTGGAATAAACTACAGACCGTGAGTCAGCCATGGCATTGACATCTGTTTGCATCTATTTGAAACACTTTGATCTTGTTCAGTCTTGCTGAAGTGTGAACTTTGAGGGCTATTGCACATGTCTTGGGTCTCTACTGCATTTGAGATGCCTAATTGATTACTAATTAAGTTTCATTGATTTACAATGCATGACCCTCTATCGTCATTATTGATTCCTTGTAAGCATCATCATTTTCCATTGTACTGTTTCATGTTTAATTGATATGATGCTCACCGACTGCTACCACAGGGCACTAGGTCATTTTTGGGTCTGACTGCTATTCACTACCCCTGCTGCTATTAGAAGCTCGATGCCATGTTCCTGGCTTACACAACCTACCAGGGTGTCCTATGAAATGAGACCATCTCAACCTATCATATTTGTGCCATTGTTATTCTTTGAGGCCTATGCATTATTTCATATGATGATATGCCATATTGTACTGGTTAATCAACTGGAGCTATCTTGAATTAATGATGTAGATTTATCATATTCATGATATAGCACTTAAAGTATTAAATGCAGTTTGAAGTACACATGCATTGAGTTGTTAACTTGAAACACCATATGTTATACTTTCTCTGAACATGTGGATTTTTATGTACCTTTATCTTGCCGATGATGAATGTCATGTGAACACCTATGCAGCAGAGTGCCCCTATCTCTTCATAGATCTATATACTCTGTCATTATCTCTATTCAACTTGATGCCATATAGATTTCTATCATTCTGATGAAATATATCCTCTGAAAGTGCCAGTGCTCTATTTTGACCATAATTCATGCCATTATAATATGTTGAGAATGCCTCATGGAACTGGTTCATGCCTTTTTTTGACCATGCTTATTTGATTTGGTTGAGTGTCTCACTGATGCTACTGATGTTGCCATCCACTAAATGCTACACTGTTGAGCATGGGTGTTCTTGACCTATGATGTGGTCTCTCTCTAGGAAATTTGATATTCTCCCGAGACAGCCCACATCATAGGGCATCATCATTCATCTGGATCCCGGTATTCTGCTATTTGTTATAAATTAGCTTCTTCTATATCTGCACATGGAACAAACATATTAGTGAAAATAGTGGTATTTATTTTATTTCTAGAGCCTCCTCATGCACCTTCCCTAAGCACAGCCCGTGTCAGAGGTGCATGACTGAGTTCACATATGCATGTTTGTAGATGTTGTGGCACCATTCATTGCTTAGATCCATTGGATCTAACTCCTCTATTTTTTCTCTCTCTGCAGGTTCAGGTTCATAGGAGCACACCAGGCACATAGAAGGTCGACTCATACTAGGAAATGCCTTGTACCCTTGCATCTAGCTCCATTAATTTATCTATACTTGCACTCATTTATGCAATTCCTACATTTGCTATGCTCACGACATGTGTGAGCTCAGATAGATGTTCCTTTCAGTTCTTTTCTTCTTTTTGTATAGCATATTCAAGATATGACATGTAATCTTAGATGCAGTAATACTTCCTTTCTTTTCATGTACTTGCAATGAAATGAACACAAATCTTAATCCAGATCACATAATAATGCAAACTAGGGTACAAAGCTCATCTAGTAACTAGGTTTCCAAAATGTGTAAAAATATGACAACATTCTAGCGACCTCTATGGAGTGCTTTCCTGCTAAGAATCCTAACCAACTACCTTATAGATCCATTGGGCATAGAGTCATTAAGCCTCAAACTGAACTTAGCTCCCAAACAAAACAACCTCCTTCTCTAACAAAACCACTAACTGGTAGAGATTACTTCTATGGCTTATTGCTACTCAAACCAAACTGAAAGCTGAATTGAAAACAAACTGAAAACTAGAAACAACCTTGTGTCGGGCACTTAGGGAACACAAAAACTGAGAACTCCTATCCTACCCTACTCTAACCAGTCTCAGCAAACTGGTTAAACAAATCCATTAATTGGATTGTTGAAATATCTTCCCATTCTCCTCAAAGTATTATACTTTTCATTTATGATGCCAATAAAGAGAATATGGGACACAAAAATGTATTTAACTATCTGGCATAATAACCTTTGGATTTGGCATACCAAACTACTAACCTCAAATAGATCATAGATGATGTCCTCCCAGGGAGTTTGATAAGGCTAAATAAGCTCCTGGTCACTAGTGAGTGAACTCTTGACATCACCCTCCATTAAATCATTAAGTATAGATGCCTTGCTTGACCCCATCTGAGCTAGATATCTAATAGGACAACCCCTAGAGAGCATAAAACTAGGCCTCTCCTACTGCTTAGTGTGCATCTTACAAAAATCTTCAGCATGCTGATAAAAAATCTGCCCCTCCATGATAGTCTACCATAATATTTCTTCTTCTACAGTTAGAAGATTATCCTCTTCATTAGTTTGAACCTCTAGTAGCTCACTAAAGCTATCCAACTGCATCAGGCCCTTAACAACCACTGGCCTTTCTTCATGATCTAAGGAACATGAATCCTGAGATTCATCCACCACTTTATTACAGACAAGCTCAGATTCTATTAATGGTACAGCATTAGCCTCTTGAAATGAAAGGTCTTCCTTAGGGATACACATGTTATTATCTTTTTCAGGAAGATGGGGAACACAAACAAAAGCTGACCAGAAAGCATTTATCATAGAGTCAAAATCTTCTTGCTATCCTAAGTTAGCAACAACTACATCATCTTTCTTATCATAATCAATGAGCTCAACAAGTGGGTCCTGTACTATCTCTTCTTGTTCAATATAAGAAGGCATTTCTTCAAACAAATCAGCTAGGCTCTCACCTTCTTCACTCTCTTTCTTATCCTTCTCTGGCTACTCCAATCCATCATTATGCAACAAATCTACCTGCTCCTCATAATCATCATGAAAAGGTAAACCTAAAAGACAAGAATCATTCTCTTCCTGATGGCCTAAAATTTCATGAGGTGTAGTGGGATCTTTAGGAAGTGGCTTATAGGGCTTTATTTGCTATAGGATGGGCTCACTATCACTTAGGAAGTCAAACATCATAGGTGTCTCATCTATAGAAATAGAATGAAGTGGCTGGAAATTTGAGATAGGGTCATGAATAGGCTCTAAACATGCATGGAGCTCAAGGTCCTGTTGACTAAGATTTTGAACTGAAGGAGAAATCCTAAAGCTTGGAATTTCAATAGGGGTGCTAGTGGACTTACTAGACAAGAAGCTTGGGATTTGTACCTTGTGAGTCTCTTGTCTGGTCTGCAAAGCTTCTAGCTTCTCTTCAGTAGCATGAGGTGTCTCCTTGTGGATCTCCTCCTTAACA
Source organism: Chamaecyparis obtusa (assembly GCA_027943335.1). NCBI lineage: Eukaryota > Viridiplantae > Streptophyta > Pinopsida > Cupressales > Cupressaceae > Chamaecyparis > Chamaecyparis obtusa. Next base: position 98,118 of record BSBK01003812.1, read on the forward strand.
AGAGTTGGCATCTCGTAACCCAAATACATATTCCATGAGGGTCTCCAAGATTGCATTATGTTTTTATTGCTCTTAGATAGATCTGGTGATATTTCTTCCATTGGAGTAGTAGTGACCTCTTGATCTCCTTGCTTCTATACTTGTGACAATAGATTCTTAATCAATTGATCCTTTTCTGCAATCTTCTTGGCAAGTGTCTCCCGTTCATGATCATGGAATTTATCATTTTGTTCCAACTCTTTTCGGAGATACTCCTTAGTTTTTGTAGTTGTAAGATAGATGTTCCTTATGAATTCTTGATATTCTTCAATATTTTCTTCATAAATCTTCTCTTGTGTCAAGATCAATTGGTTCTTTTCTTCAAGGGTCTGCTCAGCACCTGCTATTTGGCTCTCAAGCTACCTTGAGAAAGTCACCACCTCCATATACTGCCTTGAGAGCTCCTCCTTTTGAGACCTCATCTTTGCATAATCTTTCATAAAAGAGCTCATTTTTTCCTGAAAAACTGTCAAAACAAAGGACATGGAGTTTGAATCTGAAGTAGCATTAGGCTGATTCTGATTATTATAATGGTGTCCCTCATAGCGCGGTTGATAGGAATACTGCATAGATGCTTGATGCTGGGTGGGAGGGTACGGTGGTGCATGCTGAAAATTTATTATTTGTGGGCTATTTTGACTATATGCTACTGCTTGGCTAGCTTGATATGGCATGAATGCTGGAACATGGGCAGGTTTCTCATGATATGGGGGGTGATAGGGAGAATATGCATTAGGCATTGACATGTTTGCTCATCAAATGAGCTGATAAAAAGATATTTTTCTAAAATTTATTAGCACTTGAACTGCTTAAACCAGTAGATTTCTCTAAGAGTTTCCATGGTGCTTGAAATAAACTACCTCTTAAAGGCTGATTGCATTGAGGATCACACCAAAATCCTAGTGAATAAATGGGAAACAAAGTTGTCCCACCGAGTGTGCCAAAAACTATTGTCACTAGGGATTGCACCCCTGATGGCTAAGTATAGAACCTAGCAATCCCATGAAACATGGGAATACTCTCAGGATGTGGGACTGCTTCACTGAGAATAAACCTCTGGATTAAGGGTCGGCTTCCCCGTTTGTATCACCTGAACTAAACTAAACTTGAAGGGAAAGCGAGAGAGATTTCATAGAATTGAAATAACTGAAATTTAACTTAGGTGATTCACCAAACTGGATAGATCCACAAACTGAAGATGGACTCACAATGTAATCTAGCATATAACTTGAACATCACAACTCTTCCTAGATCTGATTCTTCCCTTAGAAAATAATCAGGTGTTGGTTTTAAATGAGAAGGGAAAATAGATTCCACAACTCAAACACATATAAATGCACACAGATTGAAACTTTAAGAAAAACCAATGCTTGTAAACATCAAAATGAACAAAATATCAAGTAAAGGATCAAATTTCAATCACAATACATGACATCAAATCCATCAAATCAACTCACAAAGCTATAGAAAAAGAAGGACAATTGCTATTAACTAGAATAAAAGGAGTCAAAGTATCAAATTGCTTCTCCAAGAGCTACAACATTCACCTCATGAGAATGAGGGAAAGAAGAACTAGCCTTCAATCACCAAAGGTGAGAGGCATATATAGAAAATCTATAGAATCTACAATAAAGTCCACTACTCACCAAGAATAGGAAAAACCTGCCACTAGGACCATGATCATGCCACTCTAAAATTTGGATGCCCAATTCCCAAGAATCTAGGGGGATGAAAAAAGTGGGGTCCCTAAAAATAGGTAGGTCAAAGGAAGACTATCTCACCACTAAGTCATGCATCATAAAGAAAAATTGACAATGGCTTATAAAACGCCACTTGTCAATATTTTCAACAAGTTTTTGCAATGACTTTTACAATTAAAAAATTCCCCTCTCTACCAAATAAAGTGGATACTAAATATATTTTAAAGATAATCTCAACTCAATAACGAGGAGAAAATCTAAAAATATTTACATTTTAACATAATCCATATTACAAAAATATTCAAACCAATGCCAAGTCATCCATTAAACCTAGCCACCCTTCCCTAATTGCAATCATAGCCCCTTTAAATTTAAAACCAAAAACTGTAGGACATTACTAATAAAACTTTCACCATGTTTGGAATACCCTAGCATAAGATCAATAAATATATTTACCTCAAAAAAGATAAATATATTAATAGCCTTGTAAGCACACTTTTGAGATACTAGCAAAAGGAATAATAAACACTCAACCCTAGGAAAGTGGAGGATATATTAATTGAATATTATTATTGGAAACCCTCGATTGAAGATGAGTGGATTCTTTGTTATCATTGCTTTCATTCTCGACACTTGGAAACTTTCTAAATTCCTCAATAGTCCTCAATGGCAACTTCCATTACTGAATTAGAAATAGTAGCATGATCTTGGCAATTTGATCTCAAGGTAGGCTTTCACATCATTGCAATTTGTGTGTCATATTACTTCTACATTCACTGGTTATTGTTCTTTCTGTATTTGCATTTGATTATGGATTGTGGGCATATTACTGAGGACCCATGCATGTGTGTATGTGGTGCCATTTGCTTGTATCTGTAGGCACTGTTTACATTTGAAAGCCCTCTATACATTATATTGCATCATGGCCAGGGCACTATGTTTATCTTGCCTTGTATAAGGTTAGGGCATCATATTGGCACTGGCTTTGGAACCATGAACTGTGACCGCCCTTTCAAGGGCACTATCATGAATAATGGTTTCTCTGTTATGGTAGCTGATAGCATCAATATATACATTGCACCTTTTGTATTCTCTATTATTGCTAGTATGAATGCAGCTTCTTTATTTCCTCCTTTTGGCATTTGATTTCATTTCACTTGCTTTGCACTTTTGCTAAAAATAGTGCACCAATTCGGGCACTATTGTCTCTATTGTTTCGTGTTTGTTGTTGATCTCCTTGCTGGTGTTATAACCCATGCTAGGGATGCACTGTCTGATTGTATTCTAGTGTATTTCTTGTGGCATCACCTTGAGGCTTTAATGTTATTCATTTAGCCCATGAACTAGGGCATGGCATTATTTCTATTTTGATTTGTGACTCCTTTGTATTCAGTTATGGCACTCGATTACAATTTGTAGGGCATCAAGCTGGAATTAATTTTGTATTTGATGGCATTGTAACTCTCATCTAATGTAGCCTGTGAGTAGCCTTGATTGTTTCACTACTGCAATATGCTTGGAATAAATTGCAAACCGTGAGTCAGCCATGGCATTGACATCTATTTGAAACACTTTGATCCTATTCAGTGTTGTTGAAGTGTGAACTTTGAGGGATATTGTGCATGTCTTGGATCTGTACTGCATTTGAGATGCCTAATTGATTACTAATTAAGTTTCATCGATTTACCTTGCATGACCCTCTATCTTCATTATTGATTCCTTGTAAGCATCATCATTTTCCATTGTAATGTTTCATGTTAAATTGATACCATGCTGACCGACTGCTACCACAGGGCACTAGGTCATTTTTGGGTTTGATTGCTATTCACTACCCCTGCTACTATTAGAAGCTCGATGCCATGTTCTTGGCTTACACAACCTGCCAGGGTGTACTATGAAATGAGACCATCTCAACCTATCATATTTTTCCCATTGTTATTCTTTGAGGCCCATGCATTATTTTATATGATGATATGCCATATTGTACTAGTTAATCAACTGGAGCTCTCTTGAATTCATGATGCAGATTTATCATATTCATGCTATAGCACTTAAAGTATTAAATGCAATTTGAAGTACACATGCATTGAGTTTTTAACTTGAAACACCATATGTTATACTTTCTCTGAACATGTGGATTTTTATGTACCTTTATCTTGTCGATGATGAATGTCATTTGAACACCTATGCAGTAGAGTGCCCCTATCTCTTCATAGATCTATGTACTCTGTCATTAGCTCTGTTCAACTTTATGCCATGTAGATTTTTTTCATTTTGATGAAGTATATCCTTTGAAACCACTAGTGCTCTATTTTGACCATAATTCATGCCATCATAATATGCTGAGAATGCCTCATGGAACTGGTTCATGCCCTATTTTGACCATGCTTATTTGATTTGGTTGAGTGTCTCACTGATGCTACTAATGCTGCCATCCACTAAATGCTACACTATTGAGCATGGGTGTTCTTGACTTGTGATGTGGTCTCTCTCCAAGAAATTTGAGATTCTCCTAAGAGAGCCCACATCACAGGGCATCATCATTCATCTGGATCCAAGTATTCTACTATTTGTTATGAATCAACTTCTTGTATCTCTGCACATCGAACAAACATATTAGTGAAAACAGTGGTATTTCTTTTATTTCTAGAGCCTCCTCATGCACCTGCCCTAAGCATAGCCCATGTCAAAGGTGCATGACTGAGTGCACATATGCATGTTTTTAGATGTTGTGGCACCATTCATTTCTTAGATTCATTGGGTCTAACTCCTCTATTTTTTCTCTCTCTATAGGTTCAGGATCACAAGAGCACACCAGGCACACAGAAGGTCAACTCATACCAGGTAATGTCTAGTACCCCTACATCTAGCTCCATTAATCTATGTATACTTGCACTCATTTATGCAATTCTTGCATTTGCTATGCTCACGGCATGTGTGAGCTTAGGTAGATTTTCCTTTCAGTTATTTTCTTCTTTCTGTATAGCATATTTAGGATATGACATGTAATCTTAGATGTAGTAATACTTCCATTCTTTTCATGTACTTGCAATGAAATGAACAAAAATCTTAATCCAGATCACATAATAATGCAAACTATGGTACAAAGCTCATCTAGTAACTAGGTTTCCAAAATGTGTAAAAATATGACAACAGATACTATGATGGAACTTTTTGCTGCCTGTACCAAGACTGAATTTGAAGATATTAAGACATGCATTAATGTGAAGGCAATGTGGGATAAATTAACACAAATATATAATGCAGATCTGAATGTCAAAAGAGCTCGAGCTGAAAGTCTGAGAGGTAGATTTGATGATATGAGAATGAAAGAAGGTGAGAACATTGTCCAATATTCAAATAGACTCAAAGAGGTGGTACATGCTATTAGAGCATCTAATGGAGTAATTGATGATGAAATAGTGATAAGCAAGATTCTCAGAACTTTGCTACTAGTTTATGCAATCAGGATTTCTGCAATTCATGAAACAAGAGCTACATCCAACCTTACTCTTGACACTCTTATTGGTAAACTTACAACCTTTGAATTAAAAAACTTTGATAATAGTGTTGTTCCTTCTATTGAATCCACTTTCATGTCTTCTTTGAAGATTGGAAAGTCTAGCAGGAATAGTAAGAATTGTGATAGTGATGATAATACCGATGATGAACTTGATGAGCTTGAAGCACTTATGGCTAGAAGATTTCCCAAAGGAAAAGGAAGGTATAGAGGTAAGCTACCTTTGGCATGCTTTAATTGTAAAGAAGTTAGTCACATCACTGCTAGATGCCCTCATAAGAAAGATGATGATAGATCCAAAGACCGATCTGAAGGAAGCTATGGGAGAAGAGTCAACAGAGGCTACCAACACAACAACAGAGAGAACCGAGATGAAAAAGGTAAAAAGGTATGTTACATAGCTAAAGATATTGAAACCAAATCTAATTTTGAAGATGATATAGAAGTTGTATTTTTTGCTATGAAAGATGACTCAGAGGAAGAAGAGAAACATGAAGAGACAACACTGATCTCTAAAGTAAGAAGAAATGATACATGGATCATAGACAATGGCTGTACACATCATATGACCGGTGATGTAGAGAAGTTTGATCATCTTGTTGAATATAATGGAGGATCTATGAGAATGGGAAATGATGCACCTTGTATGGTAAGAGGTAAAGGCTCACTAATGATCAATGACAGATTACAATGTGAAAATGCATACTGGGTAGATGGATTGAACTATAATTTGTTAAGTGTGACTCAGCTAAACAATTCAGGCCACCGACTGGCTTTTGAGAGAAAAAAGGTGAAGATCTATGATGATGGAGGAAGACTTGTTGGAACTAGTACACAATCTAGAGGTAATCTATTCTATCTTGATATGGATCAATCTTCTTGTTTGTTAATAAAGGATGAAGATGCTTGGTTGTGGCACAAAAGGTTATGCCATGTGAACTTTGACAACATGATCAAGATTAGTAGAAAGAAAAGAGTTAGAGGACTGTCTAACTTGACAAAACCTGATCATGCCATGTGCCATGAATGTTAGAAAGGTAAGATGACTAAGTCTAGTTTTAAAAGTAAAGACTATTCAACAAAGAAGATACTTGAGTTGGTTCATACCAATCTATGTGGTCCTATGAAAACTTAGAGTTGTTTTGGTGATAGATATTTTATTCTTCTTGTTGATGACTATACTAAACTGATGATTGTTATGTTCCTGAAAGAGAAATTTGAAGCTTTCAAAATGTTTAAGTGGTATAAAGCTAAGGTAGAGAAAGAAACCAGAAAGGAAATAAAATGATTAAAATCTGATAGAGGAGGTGAATTTATCTTTGATGAATTTACTAATTTTTGTAATGAGCATGGAATAAAAAGATAGGTATCTACACCGAGGACACCTTAGCCAAATGGCATTGTTGAATGGAGGAATAGGTCTATAATTGACTGTGCTAGAACATTGATGATACAAAAGAATGTTGCTCAGACATATTGGAGGGAAGTTGTCAGTATAGCTATGTATGTTCTTAACTGAGTACAACTGGAGAAGGAATCCAATCAAACACCTTATGAACTATGGTTTGGACACAAACCTACTTTAAGTTATTTCAGAATTTTTGGAAGTAAATACTTTATTTTGAAAGATGAGAGAAATGGAAAATTTGATTCTAAAGGACATGAAGGGATATTTCTTGGATATTCCACTACAAATAAAGCATATAAATGTTTGAATAAGGCTACAAATAAGATAGTTAAAAGTACTAATGTTTGTGTTGATGAGTTTGATGACAAGTACATAGAGGAAAGTACAAAGGAACTAGAAGACTACGGTGGATTCACTTACATTGAACATACAAAGTATCTACTAATGTCGCAAACTGTAACAACTGGTCAATAGGGAAACAATGCAAGACAATAGGCAACACAAACCGAGGAACAAGATGGAGCTATCGAGCAAGGAAATAACCCTAAGCAGGATTAGAAAGAAAGGAGAAATCAATTTTTGGCTAGTTTTTTCAGAAGATATCATCCTGAAACACAAATCATTGGAGACGGACATGCTAGAATGCAAACTAGAAGCAAAACAAGACAAGGTACATGTCTAATTTGTGAATTTGAACCTAAAATTGTGAAAGTTGCATTAGAGAATGAAGAATGGGTTAATGCAATGAAGGAAGAAATAGAGCAAATAGAGAAGAACAAAACCTAGTCCTTAGTACCCTGATCAAAAGATAAGAATGTTATTGGCACTAAGTGGATATACAGGAATAAATTGAATGAAAATGGTGAAGTGACAAGAAATAAAGCTAGATTGGTATGCAAGGGATATGCACAAGAAGAAGGCATTGACTATGGTGAAACATTTTCACCTATTGCTAGATTAGGAGTTAGAATGCTACTTGCATATGCTGCACACAAGAAATTCAAATTCTATCAAATGGATGTGAAGTCAACATTTTTAAATGGTATACTTGAAGAAGAGGTCTACATTGAACAATCTGAAGGATTTGTTGATCCTGACAATAAAGACATGGTATGTAGATTACATAAAGATTTATATGGTTTGAAGCAAGTATCAAGAGCATGGTATGAAAGACTACATACTTACTTGTTAAGTATTGGATTTGTTAGAACAAGTGAAAAAAACAATCTGTATGTGAAAGGTGATACTAATGATACTATTATCATTGCTGAAATATTTGTTGATGACATTATTTTTGGAGGCTCATATCTTGTCTACAAGGCATTTTCTGATGAAATGCAAAAGGAATTTGAAATGTCTATGTTCAGAGAGATTAAGTTCTTTCTTGGACTACAAGTGATTCAACAGAGTGATGGAATATTCATCACACAATCTAAATACATAAAGGAAGTACTGAAGACATTTGGCATGGAAGATGCCAAACTTGTGAGAACATCGATGGCTACTAGATGCAAATTGACAAAGGAGGATGAAACTATAGAGGTAAATCAGACACTTTACCTATCCATGATTGGTAAATTAATGTATGTAGTTCACAGTAGACCAGATATAGCACATGTTGTGGGTATTGTTGCAAGATTTTTTGCTAATCCTAGAGAATCACACATGATAGCTACAAAAAGGATCTTAAGATACTTGAAGAAAATAGATAATTATGGATTATGCTATCCTAAGGAAGGGAAGTTTGAACTAAAAGTTTACACCGATGCTAATTGGGCTGGAAATGTGGATGATAGAAAAAGAACCACCAGAGGAGCATTTTTCTTTGGTGAAAGACTTGTAACCTGGACAAGTAAAAAATAGGCTTGTATTTCTCAGTCTATAGCTAAAGAAAAATATGTTGTTGCTACTACTCACTATTCAAACATTGCATATATCAAACAAGTGTTGTAAGGAATGAATGAGGTAATCACTGACCTGGTGATTATATATTGTGACAACACTAGTGCTATTAATATTTCAAAGAATCCTATGATGCACTCTAAGACAAAACATATATCTATTAAGTATCATTACTTAAGAGAAAAAGTGCAAGAGAAGCAAGTGAAGTTAGAATTTGTCACATCTAAAGAACAACTTGTAGATATTTTTACAAGCCTCTACCGAAGGACACATTTGAATACTTGACAAGACTTGGGGTCCATCCCCTGTCTCTCAGTCACTAATGTGATCTAGTTGTTGCATCAACCTACTTATATCAAAAGATCATTCATGTTGATGCAGCATAGTTCACACTTTGAATCATGTTCAAGGTTGTGATTAAGTTTGAGAACTTGAACCGATTGGAATATCAGTATACAGAGATACAAAGGAAGACATAATTGTTTGTTTATCTATTTCTTTGACATTATTGTCAAACGGAGAGATAACTAATATGAAAAGGAACAAGAACTGACAAGAACTATCTAAGGGAGAGACAATCTGAATGAGACAAAGTATTGAAGATCAGTTATAGAGAACAAAAGCAGGAACAGGAGAACTGAAAAGAACACAACTATAGAATGGTAAAGCTGTATTATTCAATGCTAGTTTAGTAACATAGTGATTAAACATATTAAGTCTATTCAACTTATAGCATTTTTTTCACAAAGTTGTATAATATATGTTCAGTATGTGTATGGTACATTTCATATTACTTGAGTTGCCATCAATGCCAAAGGGAGAGATTGTTGGACTGCAACTGATTTGGAATCTGATTGAAGAATTTGTGATTAAAGATCACTGAGGAGTTGCTGATTAGATATGTAATATGATTAAATTAGTATTATGTTGTCATTGATGTCAACTAGTTTGACAACACTTATCTTGTAAGTTACTATGCCGAGACATCTAAAGAAAGGTGAAAGAGATGAAGAATAGAGAAATCTACATGAGAAAGATGTACATGATAGATGAGGATAAGGAACACATTGAGTAACTTGTTGATGAGTCTATGACTTGATGATATTGACTTTATTATGTTGCATTCATCTATGATGATGTATAGAGCTAAAAGACACAAAGTAGTGTTGTTGGTAAATGAAGCAATTCTAGTATACACCAATGGAGTATAGTGTATACCGATCGCAGTATTAATCAATCAGTGTTCACTGACACATTTCTTTGTTAACCGAGTGGAACAAAATGAACTAAATGATTAGTTTAGCTGATAAGATTGATGAGCTAGAAAGAGTATAACATCAAGGTAATGGATAATGTTTGTTACACAGATTGAGGACTAATGAAATTTAGGGAAGATGTAACGGAGCAAATTGAAACATGTTATTGACACAAGTATCGAGAAATTTTGAAGTGGAAAAATCTATGAATATGGTTAAGCAGCAAAATCTGATGGTGGAGAAGAAAATGATTTACACATCTATATAAGAGAACATAATTTCTTTACAGAAGGATTTCGGAAGAAGTAGAAACTGTAGGAATATCATGTGAACAAGGTTTTCATGCATTCTAATCATACTGGTTAAGTAAGAACCAAGTTGTAGAACAATTACCAAGCTACAAAGAGCAATTACCAATGGACACTAAGTTGATATACTATTGAATCTGAAGTGAAATATTGATCAGAAGGATTTGTATGGACTAAATATTGATCTGTAATATGCAATTGAAGTTGTATTAGGGTAGGTCATTTACTGTTACATATTTAACCATTGTATACAGTCAAAATCTCTTAACTGAGTGGACTCTGAAAGTCTTATGATGTATCATTCATAAGAATGAACATTGTTATCCTATCAACCCCATAGTGAATGCTGGTTGGATGATAACTTCTAGTCTAAAATCCTCTAACAAGGTCACACCTAACAGTGTGTTTGTAAACCTTTAACAGGGTTGGATCTTAACCGACCTCACTTCAAAAGAGTGAACAATTTTGGGTTGTCGGTCCCAGGTGGTTTTTCCCTTTACAGGGTTTCCACGTCAAATCTCTTGTGTTATGTGTTGATTGTGATATCTATTTGTTATCATTCTTTACATGTTACATGTTAGATTTGATTGATAACTGTTATGGTATTAGACTAGTAATCAGTAAAATCACAGACAGTGAGAGTTATTATTATTTACTGATGAGAAGAAATTGGAGAAGTTGTTTTGAATTATACATTTTGTTTTGGGACACTGGATAACTGATTCACTCCCCTCTCAGTTATTCGAACACTTATAACACATCATAGAGTAAGTCCTCAACTGTGCATAGCTTCATCTTTAATATCCCAAGTGTGCTAACCAAAACAATGTCTGCTTCTCTACTAATCTTTAGTAGATCACTTTGTTGACATCAATGACAATCAAAGTCATGAATGAAACAACTACTACCAAATGGCTATGAATACTCCTCCATAGGATATATTCAACATTCAATCCTAACAAATACTTATTACATAGATAGTTGCATTTGAAAATTTATCCACATATCCACCCTATGGCCTATTTATGTTGGTCTACTAGTATAGCTGAGGCAATGAACATCACTAGAATATTTGAATTAGCACTAAAACTATCTGTGTTGGAGATGAATTCTCTACCCAAGATCCTAAAGATAACTCTTACTACTAGGAAATGGAAGGAGAGCATAATTTTTTTTAGTTGAGCCCTATTAATGGTTTCATCAAAAGACATCTGATTCTTTGGTCCTCAAACCTTGATGGGGGTATCCATCCTGTAGAGAGAAAAAGAGGATCTAGCTAGGGGAAAATGGATTATCTATTTAAATATGTCCTGCCATAATGACCTGGTGTTCAGTGGAATATAAAATCTTTCATTTCCATAGGGGAGTCATGCACAAGATAGGAATTGATTTTTAAGAATAAGAAAATTATTTTTTCATATTAAAAACTTAAAATGTATACTAGATACCGTTAACATAGGAAACCTAAGATTGAAAATTAAAACACAGACACAAAGTTCAAAATTTCATATCTTGGCTTCAAACATATTTAGCCTCATTAAACAAAGGTTCTTCAATTTTTTTATAAATATACCTAGGTTTATAGATATTTAGATAAATTTCTTTATAATTTCTAATAACAAACGAGGTTCCTAGTATTTTTTAGTAGAATCCAAAAATAATATCTCTATGTCTATCTCAAAAGTTTTGAAAATTAATCTATATCGATAACCTATACTAGAAAAGGAAAACTGTTACTCGATTAATCTTTTATTAATCTAGACTAGTTTTCTGCATCAGACATCTTTCACCGCTTGCTTTCCTTTTGATATTTCACTTTTCTTTGCATGATTTTCTTTGCCAGTTCCATCTCCTTCCTCATCCCTATGGTCCAATTTCCCCTCTTTTATAAACCACTCCAAGCCTTTCCATTCCAAACACTGTAATGTGCATAATGCATAATAGAAACACCCATTTTAGTTTAATTATTGGGCATCTCTATTCAAACCTCTTGAAATTATCAATAATCAGGATAGGGTAAACCTGGACTATCTGGTCCCTAATTCCATACTCACTACATTTCAGAATGCATAAATTGTCATCTATGTTATCTAGAACAATATCTGGTTCTTCTAGAAGATAGTTCTTAAACAAACTCTAATAGAGGTTTCTTATTGAAGGTTTGTCCCTATCAATATGAAGGAAAAAAGAAAAAAACATCGCAATTATCTCTATGTTGTTCTTTGGCTAGTCTATGAGCTTAGAGAATTCCTCTCCCACAAATTTTAGAACTGCCCTAAGAATCAATTTATGGTTTTATTTCATTATCTTACTCAGCTTTAGCTCAAGTATATCTCCACAAAAGGGCATTTATCTCTTTCCTTCTCTCATCCTGATCAGCGTATCTATTTTCCTATTGAACTAAGATGTTATAAGTGCATTCCCTAATCCCATGTATCTAGCTTTATAGACCCATAATTCATGTAAAATAATTTAATAAAATTTTACAGAAGCTTCACATCTAGAGGCAATTATGGTCTAAACATTGCTCGGTGCTACCATCTTTTCCCTAGGATTTCATTTAGATGTTATCCTTCATCAAGATTAATTACCGCATACTATAACAAGTTTTGAGATAATCTGGAGGGACATTTGTATTTAAAAAACAAGGTAATATGACTTCGTAGAGAGTATTTTCTAATTTCCACTCATGAAGATGAATCCCTCTACGATAGTGTGACTAGATTCTTATTAATCTTTATACAAATTTTTAGTTTAATAGGTTTATTCCATTATTTAATATTTGATAAATATCATCATGATCAGTTATCTTCATACTACATTTAACCATCCCACTAATGCCATGAGTGGATTTTATCTCTCCTCATTATTATAAGGATGGCCTCCATCATTTTTTACTTATAAACCTATGTGACATGATCCCCAATGATGAGTATCCCTTTAGGAAAAGTCTATATTATTAATTGAGTTGTAACATAAACTTTATGTAGATGTTTATAATACTTTTATTTGTACCCATTCATATATGGATATTTTCAATTCCAATCCCATAGGCTACTATATTTCTATATTAATATTTATATATATTTTTATATCTATATATTAATTTTTATCTTTATTAATTAATATCAGCATATGTGTGTGTGTTTTTTGTCATCCGAGACTAACTTAGTGTAGGGAAACAAAAAATATAGGGAATCAAAGAGATAAAATCATGTATTTTGATTTTGGGGTCTAGCTTCTAAAAGCTAATGCTTGTAATTCATAATGACTACTAATTAGATTTATGGAAAGGTTTCCATAATTTCTTATTCCTTAAGTTGTCTGTCAGCACAATTATAGTGTTCATAATAATCATACTCATTAAGGAATATTAGATTAGAATATTTAATATATTATTTCTATTAGTAGATATTGATGTAGAATGCAATTGCCTAGATTATGATTGATTGATTCTACATTTTTATATTATTATATATATTAGTGTGTAAAGTCATGACCATACATGGAAGTTGCCATGTAGGGTCATGACCCTACGTTAATATTAATTCAATCACTAACTAAAGATTAAATAATAACCCAACTGACTTGTATCATTTAATAACAATGTGTTTGATGAGGATTATCATATGCTGCAATGTAATTGTAGCCACATGATAATTATCATGTGACTACAATTATATTGCAACACACAATACTATTGTGCCTACAATTTATTATAGCACACGATATATACCGAGACTACAATGCATTGCAATGCATGATATTTATCATGCCTGCAATGTATACATTACAATGCATGATACTTATCGTGTCTGTAATGTATACATTGCAGTGCACAATACTTATCGTACGCTATAATGTATACATTGTAGTTTGATCGATTAGTATGCCAACCATTTAACAATAATTATATATATATATATATACATATATATATATATATATACATACATATATATATATATATGTATATCTATATATATATATATGTATATCTATATATATATATGTATATCTATATATATATATGTATATCTATATATATATATATATATGTATACATATATATATATATGTATACATACATATATATATATATATACATACATATATATACATACATACATATATATATATAGATATATAGATATATATATATATATATATATATATATATATATATATAGATATACATATATACATACATATATATATATATATATATATATATATATATATATATATATATATATATATGTATGTATATATGTATGTATGTATATATATGTATGTATATATATATGTATATATATACATACATACATACATACATATATATATATATATATATATGTATATATATATATATGTATATATATATATATATATATATATGTATATATATATATATATATGTATATATATATATATATATGTATGTATGTATGTATGTATGTATATATGTATGTATATTGATGAAGGGTGCTCCCCTTAGTACCACAAACACAACAGAAATAGAGAAACAACAACAATAATATGCAAGAACAGAAAATTGGCTTCTTATTATCTCCACAAATGTGGAATTACAAACTTTCAGAATTACAATATGCAAAGCCACATGGGCATTCCCTTACAATATTCTGTAGGACAAAGCCTCGAATCAATACCCAGATCTACTACCCCGAACTGCCCTAGACAACACTACGGACCTTCTTTATATAGGCAATTTCCACCGCCCGAGAAGGTTCCAGAAATTTAGCCCTAAGGGCCGACCCAACTTAGAATTATTTTATTTTTTCAATTTATTACATCAAAGTCGGCTCAAAATAACTTTTGAAACCCAAACAAAAATTTTGAAGGAAAATTATTTTCTGCCATTTCAGGTGGCCTGACTTCCGGAGACCATAAGTCATCACCAGTTGACTTGATTGACTATTATAACCCCATTTCGGAAATGCCATGAAGCACTCTACAGGCTTGACCTGCGCAAAGCGCCCGTCACCCAAATTTTCAACCTCATCTGGGGCCTCTAAAGCTTTCAAAACTAAGTTTGAAGTTTCTATTCCCTACTGCCAATACCGAAAATCTTCAATATCTTCAAAACTAGACCTGATCTAGCCATGAAACTTTGCTGGCAAGCTGATATGACTGAGATGAACCTTCATATGTAAAATTAGAACATTTCGAGATCATAAGACCAACTTACTAAAAATAGTAAGTTTCCATAAATAACAACTCTGCACAAGATAGCCCTTATTGACTACAAAAATAGAAATATTTTTGGGTGATGCAAGATTTCTCTTACACCCAGGATGCTCTTGCATCAAACACCCGAGGTAATTTGAGAAGTGACCCTGTCATGACTCAGGTGTGCAGAGGAAAACCAAGATGGTTAACCTCTTCCTTTGTTAGCTATGATGAATCTTCTACAAGTCATCCTTTCCATTTGACCAAATACTCTTCATATGTCCTGTTCCTTGTGCTTCTGCCAACACGACTCTCTAGTATGTCTTCAATCTCCTTGATATCTGAACTGGTTGTTGGAATACTCCACTGTGCTGCTGCAACCTCATCTTCAACACCTCCTTCATGATATTCTGTCAAATCTGAAATGTTAAACACTGGTGAAATATTCAGCTCATTAGGCAATTCTACCTCATATGCATTTTCTGAATCATGCTTCTTCAGTATCTTACATGGCCCAAACTTCTTCATTTTCAACTTGTTATATGTACCAATCGAAAATCACTCCTTCCACAAATGAACCATGACTTCATCTCCAACTTGAAATTCCTTATGCCTCCTTTTCTCATCTACCTTAGCCTTATAATGTTCATTCATCTTGGTAATATGCTTCCTCACCTCCTCATGGATGTTCTTCAAGTGTTCTACAAAATCCTCCGCTTCAGCACTACTTATTTCTCCTTTATCCATCTTTCTCAATTCAGATGCATTTCTTGGACTACTTCCATATACAATCTGGAATGGTGATTTACCAGTGCTCCTATTGACAGAATTATTGTATGCAAATTTTGCCTGTGGTAAAATCAAATCCCATCCTATTGGCTTATCTCCAACCAAACATCTCAGCAAATTTCCCAAACTTCTATTCACCACCTCTGTCTATCCATCAGTCTGTGGATGATGTGATGAACTGAACTTCAAATCTATCTTCAACTTCTTCCACAATGTCCACCAAAAATATCCAACAAACTTAGTATCTCGATCTGACACTATGGTCTTTGGCAAACCATGTAGTCTCACCACTTCTCTAAAAAACAATTCTGCTACATGAATAGCATCATTAGTCTTCTTGCAGGGAATGAAATGTGTCATCTTCAAAAATTTGTCAACTACTACAAAAATTGAATCATGTCCCCGCTGTGTCCTCGGTAAACCAAGAATAAAGTCCATACTGATATCCTCCCAAGGCTTCTCTAGTATAGGTAATGGCTGATACAACTCTGTATTCTACTTCACTCCTTTCACCATCTGACATACTCTGCAACTCTGTACAAACTTCTTCACATCTTGTTGCAATTGTGGCCAATAATAATTTTCACCAACCGAAGCAAGGGTTTTATCATGACCAAAATGTCCAACCAATCCTCCACTATGCTTCTCCTTGATGAGATTCTCCCTCATAGAACTTTGTGGAATACACAATTGACTCCCTCTGAATAGCATATCATCTTGGATGATAAAATCCAGCCATTTCATCCTGTCTAGAGTAACAGGTTCTATACAAGCTTTCCAAGCTTCACCAAAATCAGGATCCTCTCGATACAAATTCTTGAGTTCCTTGAACCCAACCACCTCAATCTACATCTCTGTCAGCAATAGTTGCCTTCTGCTAAGAGCATCTACAACCCTGTTAGACTTTCCACTTCTATGTTTCAAAACAAATGTATAACTCTGCAAAAACTCAACCCATTTCAAATGCCTCTGATTCAACTTTCCTTGACTATTAAACTATTGCAAAGCTTGATGATCAGTATACAAAACAAACTCCTTAGGAAGCAGATAATGTCTCCACTTCTTTAATGCCTAAACTATAGCATAAAATTTTTGATCATAAACATAATATTTTCTCTTGGCATCATTTAACTTCTCACTGAAATAAGCAACAGGTTTACCTTCTTGGCTCATAACAGCTCCTATTGCAGTACCACTAGCATCATAGTCTACTTGAAACACCTTATTAAAATCTGGAAGTGCTAAAACAGGTTGTTTTGTAACTCTTTGTTTCAACAGTTGAAAACTCTTTTATGCCCCATTAGTCCACTTAAACTCTTTTCTATCCCCTCTCATTGTTTCAGTCAAGGGTCCACAAATACTGCTAAAATTTCTGATAAACTTTCTATAAAAACTAGCCAAACCATGAAAAGATCTTACCTCAGTAGCACTCCTTGGAGTAGGCCATTCAAGGATAGCCTATACCTTCTCTGGGTCCATTTTTAGACCTTCTGCTAAAACTACAAATCCCAAATACACTAACTTTTTTTTCACAAAACTGCACTTCTTCAAATTAATCAACAATTTTTCATCTCTCAACTTCTCAAACACCATATGAATATGCATCATATGTTCCTCCAATGTCTTGCTAAAAATCAAAATATCATCTAGGTAAACAATGACAAACTTACCTAGAAATTCTTTCAGAACCTCATTCATGAGCCGCATGAAAGTGCTCGGTGCATTGGTTAGCCCAAAAGGCATGACCAACCACTCATACAGTCCTTCCTTTGTCTTGAAGGAAGTCTTCCATTCATCTCCTTCTCTGATCCGAATCTGGTGATATCCACTCTTTAGATCTATCTTTGAGAAATACACAACTCCACTCAATCAATCCATAATATCATCCATTCGTGGAAATAGAAACCTATACTTGATTGTGATCTTGTTTATTGCTCTGGAATCTGTACACATCCTCCACTCTCCATTCTTCTTTGGTGCTAATACCACTGGTACAGAACAGGGACTCAGACTCTCTCGAATCAACCCCTTCTGTAATAACTCATGTACTTGTCTGTTCAACTCTTCACTTTCTGCTGCTGTCATTCTGTGTGCTGCCTTGTTTGGTAAACTGGCTCCTAGAATCAAATCCATCTAATGAATGATCTTCCTTACCGGTGGTAATACATCAGGTACATTATCAGATACAATATCCTGAAACTCATTCAACAAATCTGCAACCTCTACAGGTACATCCTCTACTTCTTCTTTACCAACTTTTGGAATTAAAGCAAAACACACATGCTCATGCCTCATACCATCTAGGAATTTTCTTCCATCAACAAATGTTATTCTTGCATTACCACATACCTTTTCTTTGGTCTCCTTCAATGGCTTTAGCTTATGTCGCACTCCATCCTTTGTCAGGGAATAGGTATTCGCATGACCATCATGTACAGCACATCTGTCAAACTGCCATGGTCTACCCAACAACATATGACATGCATCCATAGAGATGATATCACATAGTACCTCATCTTGGTACCCACCGATCTTGAACTTTACCAGGCACTGTTCACTGACCATGACCTTGTAGTCATCCCGCACCTAGGCAATCCAATATGGATGTGGGTGTTTTTGTCTCTTGAGCTTCAACTTTGTCACCATCTCTTTTGATACCAAATTATCAGTGCTTCCACTATCGATAATCACATCATAGCATTTATCCTCACACTTGCATCTAGTGCGAAACAGACTCCTCCTTTGTTCAGGTTCATTATCACCACTCAGCAAGACTCTTCTATTAATTAGCATTTCTCCTTCCTCTTTCAGCATTTTTAGAATTTGATGATCTAGCATCTTCATCTACATGTGCAACTCTGGCCTAACCTTCATTTCTCTTGCATGTTCTACCTTGGCGCTGAGGACATTCAAATGCCCTATGACCTTCTTCTCCACAGTGAAAACATGTTCCACAGAAGCCTCCTCTTCCAGATCCTTGTCCTCTTCCTCTTCCTCTCTGATCTCTATTACTCTGATCCTGGAAATGATTAGAATTATTTTCTCTCTGGTTCTGACTACTACTGGCCTCATCCTTCTTTTTTAGATCTTCATTTCGGCCACCATATGACCATCCACCAGATCTTCCACCACAACCTCTTCCATTTTGTCTGCTCTCAAACTTCTTGTTCAACTTTTCTTCTACTTTTAGGGCAAACTAGTATGCCTTCTCAATACTGTTCATTCAAACCAGATTCAACTCCTCCTGAATGCTTAGCCTTAACCCATTAAG
>BSBK01003812.1:122500-242500 GCA_027943335.1 Chamaecyparis obtusa
TGGCTTAACCACCTCCTATGTTTCTATAAGTCTAGTGGTTGTATCGGGCATTAACAGGTCGATCTTTTGGTGCAACGACAACTACTACTTGTAACAGTTTCTCCCTCTCATTCTTAGTTGAGGGTCTTTATCTAGCTCTGTTATAGAATCATCCTCAGTAGTTGTGGATGTGAAATTTTCTTCAAACTTTACATCTCTACTAATCTCTACTGACCTCTGGCTAGGAATGTAAATTCGATATCCCTTAGTATCTTCACTATATCCTATGAATATACCTTTCTTCCTAGAAGGTTCTAATTTAGTTCTCTTTTCTTTTGGAACATGTATGTAAACAGGAAAACCAAACACTCTTAGATGGCTTAGGTCTAGTTCATTCCTTGTAAATACTTCTTCTGGTGTTGTATTTTCTAGAATAGAATGAGGACACCTATTTTTTATGTATACTATTGCATTTGCTACTTCAACCCAGAAGGAGATGTGAATGTTTTGATCATGCATCATGGCTTTTGCTGCTTTGATAATGGTTATGTTCTTTCTTTCTACTACCCCGTTCTTTTGAGTATTATATGGTATAGTATACTCCCTCTTAATCCCAATAGATTTGTATAATTCTTTGAAACTATCAAAGGTATATTCACCTCCATTGTAAGACCTTTGAGTTTTAATTTTATTTCTGGTTTGATTTTCAACTAGTGCTTTGTATTCTTTTAAATTAGATAAAACTTCATTTGATTCTTTTAGTTTTAGAAAGTATATCCATGTTCTTCTAGAGTAGTCATCAACAAAGATTACATAGTATAAAGCACCTGACAGGGAGTCTATTGATATAGGACCACATAGATCTGTGTGTATAAGTTCTAATACATTTTTTGATTTGTGTTCACTTGTTGGAAAAGACCCTTTTGTATTCTTTCCTAAGGCACATCCTTTGCATATACCTGAATGTTCAAATTTAAGATGAGGTATCCCTAGGGTGATTCTATTTAGAGTTGGAAGAGCACTATATCTAATATGGCCTAACCTTTTATGCCATATCTAATTATTGTTTTGAACTTCATGACTTAAGGCAATTTTTTGTTCACCACATAATTTTTTGTTCAATAATCAATTTTCTGGCTTTGTTATTTCACCTTTTCCAAGTCGATTTCTTTGCTTCATCTTCAGGTATTGTAGGTTCTTTCTCTATGTAATCCTCTAATTCAACTTCTAGAATTAGAGAAGTAATCCTAGTTTTCCAAGATAGAAAGTTGGATGCACCCTCAAATCTATTTTCTATTCTCATACTATGAGCCATTTCCTTTTGATATTATAATAAACACAAATATAAAATTTATTATGTTTATATAAAATATCAAAAATAAATAATATATCTTCTTTAATAACCTTTCTTTGATACCATGTTAAGGAATATTAGTTTAGAAGATTTAATATATTATTTCTATTAGTAGATATTGATGTAGAATGAAATTGCCTATTGTGATTGATTGATTCTACATTTTTCTTTTATTATATATATTAGTGTGTAAAGTCATGATCGTACATGGCAGTTTCCATGTAGGGTCATGGCCCTACATTAATATTACTTCAATCACTAACTGTAGATTAAATAATAACCCAACTAACTTGTATCATTTAATAACAATGTGTTTGATGAGGATTATTGTATGCTGCAATGTAATTGCAGCCACATGATAATTATTGTGTGACTGTAATTACATTTCAGCACATGATACTATCGTGCTTACAATGTATTGCAATGTACGATATATACCGAGACTGCAATGCATTGCAATGCACGATATGTATCATGTCCGCAATACATTGTAGCACACAATACTTATCTTCCCTCCAATGTATACATTGCAATATATGATGCTTTATTGTGACTACAGTATGCTCTTCATTCGATCGGTTCGTATTCCAACCATTTCACAATATATATATATATATATATATATATATATATATATATATATATATATATATATATATATATATATATATATATATATATATATATATTCAATTTGCATACTTAAACACAAACGAAGCTATATTTCAACACTACTTTTCCTATGAGACCAAGGAACTAGACTCTACTTTATTTTTGCTATTTGGTGAAAGTTACTCTATAAATAATTATTTCTTTGGATGCTATATCCTTATGTTACAAGTTTTATGTTTTAGGTCTTCTTCTATACCTAGATTTGATAATTCATCTGCCCTACAATTTCCTTCTTGATAAATATGGTTAATAATGATCTTATCAAAGTATTGACATAAAAAGATCACTTTTGATAAGATTGAGTATAGTCTCTAATTCAGGACGGATCCCTTTCTTAAGGCATTTATAATAATTGTTGAGTCTCCTTCAATTTCCAAATTTTTTCAACCAATACTTTTACATAATGCCAAACCTTCCACTAAAGTGATTAATTCCCCTCAGTTATTGGTTTCAATTTCTATGGATTTTTCCAATCTTGATATCTCGTCACCTTTTGTGTTGTGGACACTATATCCAATACCTTCTCTACCCAGATTTCCTTAGAAGCTCCATCAAAATTGAGTTTTATACCACCCATTTTTGGGGGGTTGCCACTTACAATTTTCCTTCTTCTTGGATGTAATGTCCCCCTTGTTCAAACAAAACAAGGAATTTTTAAACCCACCCATTTTCCTCTCATTTTTATCCCAGTATGACATTTTTTTAGCCTTTCTTTTCTTGTTCAAAACCCTACTATTGGTAAGTTCTATGATTGATGATTCTATCTTTTTAAGGATTTTCTTTACATCTATATTTTGTTCTGGAAATATCCTCCTATTGCGCTCCTTCCAAAGTTCCCACTGGACAATAAATGGGGTAGAGATCCATAATGATCCATATATACTTTCCTTTATTAGGAGAGACCATTCCTAGAGCATTTATGTGATTGTTCTCAGGAATGCTAACGGCCAACCTAGTCAAAGTAATCTTTAAGAAACCCCCCTCTTAAAAAAGATATAAAATCTTGGCGAATCTTTCATTTTATTGAAAAAAATTAATTTCTATTGTCGAATCTCTCAAAATTTTTGAAAAAAATAAGTATTCTTATTGGCGATTATTTTTTAATAACATTTTTTTTGTAGAAAATATTGGTGAATCTCAAACAATAAAAAGAAATTAATTAATCACCATGGTGAATACTTCTATTTAAAAAAATAGAATTCTTATAGAAAATTATTAGGCTTGATGTGGAAATCTTTGATGGGTTTAAGGAACACTCTGTAATAATTACTTGCTACAATTTATTTAAAATATAATCTAATAATCTCATTGTATTGTGTGACACAAATGTATTGATATTTTTAAATACTAATGGGCCCCAAAATTTCTTCAATACCACTAATTTGTATTAAGATTAACAATTAGAAAGAAACTTTAGCTCCCATAAGCGTTACAAACCAAATAGTAACATTTTTACCTCATATAATATAATGAGGTTCACTAGATTATACTTTAAATCAGTAATGGAAACTAAAATTTAATGATAGATCCCTATAGTAACTAATAATCATGATATATTATTGGAGAATTATTTTAAATTTCTACAATAACTTATAAAATTTTGGTGAATCAAATCTAATCATGTATCAAATATTGTGGTGAATTTTCAAGTTCAAGTTTTTTATAAAATAAATTATTTTGTGATTTAAATATTTTTAAATCAAAATTTTGTAAAAATGTGGTGATTTAGGTTGCCTTAAATATTCAATTATTAGCCAAATTTGGATTCTCAAATTTCCAAAATTATCCAATTGGTGAATATTAGCCACTAAAAATTACTACGAACCTAGTTGTGAGTACATCCATGTCCAACATTGTCTAGAGTAGGGGAATTCTAGGAATAGATGATCAATACTTTATTCCTCATTTTCACATAAAGGGAACCTTCTTGGTCCATGGTACCCCATTTTTAAAAATATTTCAGTTCTTAAGACATTTCTATTCCAAACCAGACAAGTAAAGAGTCTTGCTTTGGGAGGACATGCTTTGTTCTAGCATAAGGTAGTAGGTAGAGAATCTTTTGTGATGATCTTCTTGGATCTCATGAGATTATATCCATCTTTTTAGTTGTATTTACCAATTTTATTTCTATGCCACATCAGCATGTCCTTTCTTGAACTGAAAGTAATTTTCCTTTCTACCAAAATTCTATTAAGAACTTTATTTTCTAAAGGGGGGAGGTTTATTTCCTTATAATCCTTCCATTTCCATCCCATCCTATCTTCCTTGAAGGTGAGATAGTCTATAACTCTCTTCTCTCTCCTTGCTTCAAGAATACATCTTGATTGCACCAGGTTGGCTTCAATATCCATTGTTTTATAACCTCCCCAAGAGTATTTCCAAAAAAGAGCTTCTTCCCCTTTCCCAAAATTGCATGTCAATTTTTCCAAAATTACTGACCTACATTCCATCATAAAACTCCATATCCTTGACCCTCTAGGAGGTGTCTTTTCCCTAAAAATATTAATAGGATCATAATAACTTAGGTATTTCTTTTCTAGTATCCTAGCCCATTTTTTGTGGGGATATCTAAACATTCTCTAACTAATTTGGCTCCAAGGTTTTTTCCTTGGAGTTTTATTTCATTAATCACTCCACCCCCCTCATCTTTCATTCTACACACTTTGTCCCATGCTAGTAGGGAGATCTTTATTTTATCTCCTGTACCTTTCCAGAAGAAAGTTTAGAGGAGTCTATTAAGAATCTCTCTCTTTTTTACTGGGAGATCAATACATGATAGTTTTTATATGCGTTGATCCGACAAGAATGATTGGATCATATTTGACCTACCAATTGTCGAGAGACACTTTCCTTTCCATGACTCCATTTTATTCATAATTTTCTCAGTTGTTTGTTCCCATTGTTTATATGATCACGTCCCTGAATCTAGAGGAAGCTTGAATATTTGCAAGGGAGACTTCCTTTGTTGAATCCCAAATAATAGCATATTTTTTTCTCTTTGCTAGGATGAGTATTAAAGATCTCTAATTTTTTTGGGTTAATTTCTTTCCCTGATGCTTTCATATATTGACTTAGGATTATTTTATAAGCTTTGGGTTCCTGTATAGTGTGTTTTCCATATAGCATAGTATGATCCACAAATTTTTCATGAGTGGTGAGATCTAAATCATTTGTGATTTTAATCCTATTGATTGTTCCATCATTCCAAGCATTGTTTAATGATCTTCCCAATGCTTCTACCATCAAGATGGAAAGAAATGGGGAAATTGGGTCTCCCTGTATTAGTCCTAAATATTAATCCTGAAAATCCTTTGGGTGTCCCATTCACCAAAATTGATAATTTAGGAGTGGATATGTAGTCATAGATCAAATTAATCCATTGTTTTGCAAAATCATACACCTCTAAGAACCTTTTTAGGAAACCACATTCCAGCCTATCATAGGCTTTTCTAATTTATAATTTAATTAACATACTAGGTTCATTATTATTTTGGATTGATTGAATGGCCTCTTGAGTGATTATTACCCAATTGTAGATAGATCTTCCTGGGACAAACCTTGTTTGTTCTCCTCTAATTAGGTTGGGTGCTAGTTTTTGGATCCTACTCACCATAGTTTTATAAAATAGTTTATAAAGAGTGTTGCAGAGAGCTATAGGTCTAAAATCATTGAATTTTTTTAGACTCTCCTTTTTAGGGATCACAAATATAAAATTATTATTTACTTCTTTTAGAAGTTTACCTAAATTTCTTACTCCCTCTAATTCCTTTGTCACCTCTTCCCCTATGAAATTCTAGTGTTTTTGAAAGAAATATGTTAGAAACCCATCAAGCCCAGAGATTTGTCCAAGTTCATTTTCTTAAGGGCATCTCCTAATTCTTGTGTGGTCAATTTACCTAGTAGTTTTCTATTTTATTCATTGGAAATTAGCTTTGGTATATTTTTTATAATGTTTTCTTGTGCATCTAGATTCAATACACCCCGGTTATTAAAGATTTTCTTAAAATATTAAACAAATTCATTTTATATTCCCTTAGGGTTCTCCATTATCTCTCCTTCATTATTTTTAATGGATGTGTACCATTTTTTAAAATTATTTTTATCTATTTTTTATTATTTTTTCATGAGAAATTATAGTTTATTGTTATCTTTTAATAGTAATACGAGTAATTTTATAGTTTCAAGTTTTTTTCTAATAGTGCATAAAAAATTATATTTTATGTTTAATTTAGCTATTTTAGTTTTGATGTACATTGTAAATTATCGTACAAAACAATAAAACTATATAAAAAATTAAAACTTAAAACCCTAGGTAGAAAAAAAAAAGCATAAACCTAGACATAACTAAAACAAGAAACCCCATGTAGAAACCAAAAATGTAAACCTAGAGACAACTGAAACAAGAAATCCTAGGTCTAGAAAATAAATAATAAACACTCTCCCTCTCCCTCTCCCTCTCCTTTCCCCTTCTTCTCTCTCTCTCCCCTCCCCCCTGTTTCTCTATTTATTTTTTATTGTTTTTTGCAAATAAAAATTGTAGTTTATTTTTTTTAATAGTTAGACTAATTTTAAAGTTTCAAGTTTGTTTTTCTAATAGCATATAAATAAATTATATTTTATGTTTAATACAATTTTTTTTTTCAATTTACTTTGTAAATTATTTTAATAAATAAGAAAACTAAAAAAATACTTTAAACTTATAACCTTAGATAGAAAACAAAAACATATTTCCCCAGAAACAACTGAAATAAGAAACCATATGTTTAGAAAAATAATCTCTCTCTCTCTCTCTCTCTAATGGATTATGGACATTGGTTGTATGTTCACTAATGGATGTACAAATAACTATAACATAATCTATTAGTGAACATACAACCAATGTACATAGTTTATTTAAAACAAAATTAGAAGAATACAAGTATGCCTTGAACTTGTATTTAAAACAAAACTAGATGAATACCACTCAACAATTGCATGTGCATACTTAAATTTTTCTTTTTCCTCAAATTTAAGTTTCTCTCTCTCCAAAGGGATCCCTTAAAATATGCACCAGCACTATTGTGTTCTCCTTTCTTGTGTCCAATCTAAAAAAAACTCCAAATATGTTGGATATTAATTTTCATATGTGTCCTACTCAACCAATAAAATAATATAGTGTTCTTGAATTTCCCTATGCAATTATTTGCCCATATTAGATGTTGTGTTGTATGAATTTATCTCTCCCTTAAATTACCATAAAAGCTCTTAAATAAATTCTGGACAAAGTATGATGAGCGTAATTTATTATCACTCATATAGAAATGGTACCCTCTAAAAAAAAATTGATCTTGTTTTGTACTATCAAGTGCATTCCTATAGACAATATAAAAAAAAATTGTTACTTACACTAAATTATAATATTGTGGTTGGATCTCATCTTGTTGTGCAAGCATGTAGTTCTTTGCAAAATCAATGATTGAAAGTATAATACCAATTCAAAATTTGTTCTTGCATATGCGAAATTATCCATCAAACCATCTATCATTTTGGGAGTGTTCCACATATTTAGGTATGACCTTACTATTGAATTCATTCATACCCTGTTGGAAATATTCAAGACTACCCAGGTTACTGAGATGGGAGGGGTGAATTAGTAATTTCAAAACTTTTAACAAATTCAGATCGTAACCATATTTCAAATAACATTAGATTGATAATCTGACTGCATGCATGAGTAACATAAAGAATAAAACATTCATAACACTTTGAACACAGAGATTTGGTGACCGAAAAACCTTCCAAATAGAAAGTAAAACTGAGGTGGAGATGATACCCATGAAACTTCAATACTGCAGTATAAAGTTTGTCGGTTAAGGCTTACAATGATCACTTCTGATGATCTACCCTGTTAGGAGCAATAAGGACTACTAGGTCCACCTTGTTAGAGGATTTACAAACATACAATAAAGTATGCACTCAGTTAAGATATTTTACAAAGACTGTTAAGTCTACCCGGTTAAAGGATTTTAAGCTGATTCACTTGTTAGGATGAAACAATAGATCTCTTACATGCAATTGTACTTGCTGATTGAGATTCTCTGATGTACTGATCACCTTCTATGATGGATAGATCTTTGTTGCTTCTTATACTATTGTAGCCCTTTATAATTCTCTTATCTCTACCTTTCTCTCTTTTTCATACTTCGCTACTTTTTACACCTTGGATATGATACAAAACATTGTTTATATATCAATCCAAAACAATTACAAAATAATTACAAAGTCGGCTCATAAACAAGCTAACACAAATATTACTGAGTCAACCCAAATATAGTTACTTGGTTACTGCAAACTAACT
This sequence comes from Chamaecyparis obtusa, assembly GCA_027943335.1. Classification (NCBI taxonomy): domain Eukaryota; kingdom Viridiplantae; phylum Streptophyta; class Pinopsida; order Cupressales; family Cupressaceae; genus Chamaecyparis; species Chamaecyparis obtusa. The sequence continues at coordinate 130,843 of BSBK01003812.1, forward strand.
TAGTGACTTTCTGATACTTGGCATCCACTGTGTTACTCAGCATCATCATGCTCTCAGTAGAAGTGGAGGCTCGGTCCATACTAACCACTCAGTTGTAGTTTCGAACTTGGTATATACTGGAGACTTGGTAGATATAGTGTCACTCGGTAGAAACTAAATTCTCTATTTACCATGCTGGCACTCGGTAAACACTACTCATTTCATCACTTGGTAATGATAACTCAGTAAGCACTATGAATCTCGGTCTATTCGATAAACACTGTTCTGTCTACTCGGTAAACATTGTCCTGTCTACTCAGTAAACACTATCCTGTCTGCTCGGTAAGCACTGTCCTGTCTGCTCAATAAACACATAGAGTCTGAATAAGTGTTGTCACTAATGACAAACATACTTCATGCCAAAAATCTCCCCCTTTGGCATAAGTGACAAAACACTTATTACCCAAAACTTATATACACAATCATGCTGATACTGGTTTTGATTTTTCAAAAATTTATCTTTGTCATACTATTGTATATACATTTCATGTCTTCCTCATACAGTATATATACAAATATCTTATTTCACCTCATACTCATATTTCCTATTTCTCTCATATACTTTCTCCCCCTTTCATATCTCATATATCTTATATACTTTCTCCCCCTTTTTGACAATAATGCCAAAGGTGTATATACAAATATTTTACATGGAGATACTGAAATGTGAGAGAAAATTAGAATGTACCTTTAGTGCTAGAGTTCTATCCCAATTCTCTTGTAGAATCTTGCATGTATGGAGTGCAACTTGGACTTCTACAGAGAGTTCAATCATGTGATCTGCAATTGAAAACTGATTGTCATGGATCAATGTTTTTGAGTATGCAATATGCTTCTGCATTGTATCCATGATGGGAAGGATCATGTTTTGAATATCTATTAATGTTGATCTAATCCTTACATCTTCTTTCAATAACTCTGATTGCTTATCAGATAGGAATCTGACTGTCATATGATGTGTAGAGCTTGAACTAGGTTCAAGTTGCAACTTCTGTGCACTGATCATCAGATCCTCATCAATCTTATTTATTTTGTCTTTAATCTCCTTTGAGAACTCGGCAACATTACATACTTTGACAAAAAATGATGTTACCTTGGAATAGGAGGACTCAATGCTAGTCAAAACTGAAGATAACCCTGCCTGATTGATAGCTATTTGTTGAGAAATGTGCTCAAGCACTTTATTTTCAAACTTCTTCTTAGCCTTCTCAAGAAACTTATCTAATCTAGAGGAATCCTCATTGAACTTTTTTACTGCCTCTACCAACTACAACAAAATGTGTTGAGAGGAATCAACTTCAACACCTATTTTTTCTGCCAAAATGTTCTTGGCATCCTCAATGATCGTATATTCCTTATCTCTTTCTTCTTTTAGTTTCTTCTGCTTTGCTTTCTTCTGGAGGAGTTCACCAACTATTTGCATTTGGTCTACTGTGAGGTTTGCAAAATCTAATTGGGGAATTTCTATCTCCTCATCTAAATCTATATCTTCTACTACACTCTTACTCAAAAATTTTGTACTCGGTTGAGTCTTTATACTTATTGCCTTTGTAGTAGAAATTATTGTAGACACAGTAGGACTTGTAATGAAAATTGATAAACTTCTGACTAATGGGATGCTAACTGGAATACTTGATAAATAAAAAACTGAAGTATTTACAACTGTAGAATCTAAAGTACTTACTGCTAAAAAACTCAAAATTGAAGAAGGTACTGAAGACTGCAACTCAGTGGAAGGAGGCTGAAGCTTGGTGGATGAAGTGGTAGCCACTTCTGTCATTGATACATTGAGCTGTGCTAGTGATGATTGGACATTTGATGTATCTGAGGGAGTTTTCACAATCACACTTGAAGTTTTCTCTGGGCTAGATGTAGTAATTTTTACTGGAAAGTGAGGAAGTGAGGAAATCACCTCTGCAGCTATCCAAACTAGATCATCTTCCTCAACATTCTTCTTAGCTTCCTCGGTAACTTCTTCCTCTGCTTCTTCTACCTCAACATTATCAATCTGATCTGCTTCTTCTTCTTCTTCATCACTGTCATCTTCAATATCTTTTATTATCACAGTTTCAGTACTCAGTTTGTGAAGATGATAGATGTTTTTCCAAGTAGAATTTGCACTCTTCACAACCAACTCTATATCTTTGATCAAAATCAAACAACCGTTGAATTTTAGTGTCATCTTGCACTCATTTTCTATCAATGCCTTATTTATTTCATCATTTTTCAAACTTGGCATCAACTGTCTTAAGGTTTGAGCATATATGTCCTTGACAGTTTGTCTTGCATTGGACCATTTCAACTTGACTTTATCCAATAGAACACCTGTAATTTGAGAAGCCATATCATCAGGTGAGTACTTCCATTTTCCCATTTTCTCAATAACAGCATCTTCAATTTCCTGCTGCTTTGCCTCTGATCTAATTTCATATTTGAGAGATTTGAAATTTGCAACTCCAGATCCTTCTCTCAAATCCTTAATCTTTTGTTCAAATGAGGGAGGAGGCCTTTTGAGTACTATATCATCATTGACTTTACCTGCCTTGCCCCTTGATCTTTTCCTTGTGAATACTGCAGTGGATTGCTCAGGTTCCTTGGTGATAGTTACCTTTCCTTTCTTCTTTACAGGCACTTGTTCTTCTTTACTCTCATCCTTTTCTTCTTCTTCTACAATATCCTCTCCTTTGCCCTCAGTTAACATTAGAGGTGTGCTAGATTGCATCTTGGCCATCCTCTTTCTACCTTTGTTAACTGCCTGTGGAAGTTTTATGCTTAGCTCAATTCTTACCTTAGATTCATCATATGTCCCAAAGTATGGAGCCTTTGGATCAACAAGTTGATTTACTAGGGCTTCAATTATATCCTTTGTTTCATCAATGTTTACCTCATAAGGAAGAGGTTTCACCCATACAATCTTAGGCCTTATTGCATGAATGTATACTCTATCACAATCAACCATGAAACAAACATCATCTTTATAATCTTCCACCAACTTTAGTGGAATCTGGAATCTATTATTCATCTTTTCTTTAAAAGATTCAAAATAGTTATCCATTATGCTTACAAAATTTTCACCCATTTCTATAATATACTCATTTATCTGATAAAGAACAGGCACATCCTTTCTCCATTTTATCATGCCTTTTTATGGGAAAAACTTTTGAGCATAGAAAAAATAAATAAACAAACCAACAGCGAGCCAAACTTACATGGATTGTTCTTTGAGGTTTGGATGCTCTCCATATTCTTGTTGAACTATTTCAACAATAAATCTACTAGGTCAAATGACAGATTGTTCTTCACAATTTTATAAGCTAGGTCAACTACTTCAGATGGAACACTATTCTACTGACTTGAACTGTATATCTTGTGAGCTATGGCATATGTGCCAAATTTTAGTTCTACATCAGTAATACTATTTATTCTCATACCTCTACTGTCCCATTCGGCTAGGGTTTTCTTTTCCAGCTCTACCCGACCTAGGGTTTTTGTAGATTTAGCCTTGGCAAGCATGGGAAGACTAGTGATTTAGTGAATCATCTTCTTTGTTATTTCCACTAGTTGCTCAAGCCAAATTTTACCTTCATGCACTCGGCTTAGGATATATCTAATCCATTTTATCTAGAAACTCCGAGGCAAGTGGGTGATATGTGTCAAACCCTTATCTTCCAAATGTTTATGTTCCAGTTTGAGAACACAATCAACACACAATTCATCACAAACAACATCTATCTCTAGGGTTCCAAGCTCTTGAATTGTACCTTTAAAATGACTGCGAATGTCATTTACAAGAAGTACCTTTGGAGGAATTTGAGATTGAGCTCCACTCGAATCTAGGGTTTTTGCAATCGCGGGCACGAGTTTGAAATCCGGCGCTTTCCATTCTCCTTGAACTAACATTTCCGAACCTTTCTTTACTTTGGTGTTGGATGATGCCATGGTAGCTCGGTAAAAAAGAAAAATTCTTTGAAGAAATTTCTGTTGCAAAATTTTGCTTCAAATCACTTGATCGCACTAGAAATTTCTCTGCTCAATATGCTGATATTCACGATGAAGAATGAACTCGATTTCATGCTTTTTGTTAAAATTTTGTCATTAATTCTCTGTAGGAATTAGGGTATTGAATTCGATAGACTTTCATCCACTATGCATTAAATGCTCGGTGAAGATTCCGCAACTTAGAGAACATATGAATTCATACTACTCCAACCTTACTCGATAACCAAATGAAATTAGGTTACTCCCGACCTTGCTCGGTGGTAACTAATACTAAACTTCTTGTGATCCTATTGTATCTTGCATACTAATTTGGATCTTTCTTCCTTTCAATTCAGGAACTGTTTGGAATATATCTATGAAAATACAGTTCCAGTGCTTTCTTGGAGACTTAGTTAGAGTTGATAGAGCCACTCTCTTCATGAGTGACTTCATTACTTGGATTGGTTTGCACAGTAGGTTTAGGAATCCACTGTTGTCTCATATGCTTCCTGATGCTATTTGCTTTTGTTTTCTTTTCATCTTCAACTTTGCCTAAATTCATGCAATTTTTAGCTATGTGACCAAGCTTAGTGCATTTATAACATCTTATGGTAGTATCCCTTTTTCTCAAGTGATGCCTTACACAATTCATGCCAATGTGCCCATATTCTCCACAGTAATGACATCTACACCAAGTGTTGTAATCCTAACCAAACATTTCTTTCATAATTTGTTATGCTAGATTGGGTGTTTTAGTTTTGCATTCTGATGCCTTATGACCTTGTTTGCTACATTTGTGACATTTGCCTTTAAATCTTGGTTTCTCCTTGCATTCATTTGCTTTATGACCATGCTGATTGCAATTGTAGCATTTTTCATTGAATTTTACTTTTCCATTGTTCCAACATTTGTTTGAAGTATGACCAATTTTGCCACAGTGATTACAAGTGGGTTTTTGATTCTTTTGAGTACCTTGTTTGGAGGATTCACCTTCCTCTTTGTATCCAAGTCCTGCTTTTCCTTTTTTCTTATGAAGGTTTTGTTCATAGACCTGATTCATATCTTCTTGAGATTTCAACATTCTCTCATTGATTTGACTTTCAGTATCTACATCATTCATCAATCTTAAATTGATTTGCTTTTCAGATCTTAGTTCCTCTCTTATATTTTCACTTTCTGATCTCAGAGTCAAGATTTCTTCATTTGCATTGGAGACTTGATCAATAAGGTTTTCTAGCTGAAGGGTTTGATTCTAGATTTCATTGTTCTTTCCATCTATTTCATCTTTCATCTTGTTTCTTTTTTCCAAGATTTCACAAAATCTTGTTGATTGAATTTCTTGTTCTCTTTTCAATTTTCTTACCTCTTCTTGCAAAGATCCACTCTTTTCTAGAAGTTCTTTGATTGCATTGTTTGCTTCATCTGAGCTGCTTGAAGGGAAAAAGTCTTCAATCTTTTCTTCAACATACTGGTGGTCATTAATCTATTTTGCAAGTTCCTTCCTTCTTTTTAGGGATTGGGAAAGATGCTCTTTTGCTTCCTTGAGTTGAGTTATGGCCATTTCCAGATCTAGCTTTTCATTCCCAATTACTTTGTTAAGTCTGAATATCTCCATTGTCCTGAATCTTTTCTGAAGCTGTCAAACTTTATCTTGAGAACCACAAAGCTCTAATACCAATTGTTGGAAATATTCAAGACTATCCAGGTTATTGAGAGGGGAGGGGTGAATCAGTAATTTTAAAACTTTTAACAAATTCAGATCTTAACCATATTTCAAATAACATTAGATTGATAATCTGACTGCATGCATGAGTAACAGAAAGAATAAAACATTCATAACACTTTGAACACAGAGATTTGGTGACCCAGAAACCTTCCAAATAGAAAGTAAAATTAAGGTGGGGATGATACCCACAAAACTTCAATACTACAGTATAAAGTTTTCTGGTTAAGGCTTACAATGATCACTTCTGATGATCTGCCCTGTTAGGAGCAATAAGGACTACTAGGTCCACCTTGTTAGAGGATTTACAAACATACAATAAAGTATGCACTAAGTTAAGAGATTTTACAAAGACTGTTAAGTCTACTTGGTTAAAGAATTTTAAGCTGATTCACCTGTTAGGATGAAATAGTAGATCTCAACATGCAACTGTACTTGCTAATTGAGATTCTCTAATGTACTGATCACCTTCTATGATGGATAGATCTTTGTTGCTTCTTATACTACTATAGCCCTTTGTAATTTTCTTATCTCTGCCTTTCTCTCTTTTTCATACTTCACTACTTTTTACACCTTGGATATGATACAAAACATTGTTTATATATCAATCCAAAACAATTACAAAATAATTACAAAGTCGGCTCATAAAAAAGCTAACACAAATATTACTGAGTTGGCCCAAATATAGTTACTCGGTTACTGCAAACTAACTCGGTGACTTTCTGATACTCGGCATCCACTGTGTTACTCAGCATCGTCATGTTCTCAGTAGAAGTGGAGGCTCGGTCCATACTAACCACTCGGTTGTAGTTTCAAACTCGGTATATACTAGAGACTCGGTAGATATAGTGTCACTCAGTAGAAACTGAATTCCCTATTTACCATGCTGGCACTCGGTAAACACTACTCATTTCATCACTCGGTAATGATAACTCGGTAAGCACTGCGAATCTCAGTCTATTCGATAAACACTATTCTGTCTGCTCGGTAAACACTGTCCTGTCTGCTTGGTAAACACTGTCCTGTCTGCTCGGTAAACATTGTCCTGTCTGCTCGGTAAACACATAGAGTCTGAATAAGTTTTGTCGCTAATGAAAAACATACTTAATGCCAACATACCCAACCTTTCCATCCTTCAATGGATACTCAATAGTTTTAAATCCTTTTACATCGACTAATTGCTATCCAAAATTAATTAAAATATTTTCATGAAAACATTCATGTAATAATGCAAGATTTCTACATACATCACATACACTAGAAACACATGCATTCAAAAGAAAAGATTTATCATTGAGTGGGTTACCAAACAAACCTAATATAAACTCCTTTATAGTTGAGGTGGTATATTTATACCACATGCCTCCAACATTTCATTAGTATGCATGGTAGAGCATATACATCAAAATACATAATAATGATAATAAAATTGATCATAATTTTTACAACAACATGTGACTCTTTCCTTTTTTATCCTTGCATACTATGGTTTGCACGTTTCAAAATATCTTTGATTAATACTAATAGTTAATACCTTATCATCCAAATAAAAATATATAATTCAGTTTAAGTCATATCCAAAAGCTATTTTGGATGCAAATCATGAATTTCTTAGTTGACTCTTAATTTAACATATTTGGCATTAGGTAATACTCTTGTAATATCATGCCAAAATATTTCAATCAAATATTTGACTTCACCAATAATTTTCATGTCAAACCTCGGGAGTCTACCACTAAAACTCCACAAGTGGTTTATCGGATCACTTTCAAAGTTAGTTCTTCTTTTTACAGATCTTTCTAAATTTTATGATGAATATTAAGATATCCACTTATGTTTTTAATCATTCTTTTATAAAAAGTAGTTTGTTTACTTAAGCTAGTGTTATTGCTCATTGTGTTGTATTCCTATCTTTAGAATGATTTTTCTTTCTGATTGTGTCAAAAGTATTAGCAATAGTTGATACAACTTATTTTAGAGACTCATTCATCTTCTTAGATTTTACATAAATGCCTAACCTCTTCATCACTTTTCTTATTTTAGTCATTTTAGTTAGTTGTAACATTATTTGACATTGAAACCTAAATTTCTTATTATAAAAAAATTATCTAAACAATCTATTCACATGTGTCCTAATCTATCTCCATGAAATAAAACTACACAGATTGTCTAGCACATCACTTTTAATTTAAAATTTTTCATTCATTTCATTATCATTCAAAGGGGTTTCTTTCTCAATTTGTGTTTAGACTTTCTACATCTACATTATTGATTTGAATTGTCATTTGATTTTAAAATTCAATTGGGGTTTGACATTGGGTTCCTTTATCATTTTGATTAACATTACTAATTTATGGTAGTTTTCGTGCAATAAAATCTATTACTCTATTTTCCTGAAGAAAATTTAAACCATTTAAAGAGTAACTAGCTTCTACCAAATAATCAAGTTCTTTATTAGAATAAGTTACATTTCAGTATAAAGGCATACTTGTATCCAATACTGAATTAGAAGATGCACATGAATTTTCTTTTATTGTATTTTCTTCTTCAACCTCTACATCCATCATGGTGCCCTCAATGTTCTCCTCTTCTTAAATGATTTTTTAACTCGATGCTCCAACATTATTCAATTCTCTGATTCTTTCTCTTCTTTCTTGTTAGATCATTTTTCCTCCTCTCTATTTGTTGCAACCTCCTCAGCTATTAGAACCTTTCATTTCCTCTTTGCATTTCTTTGATCCTATGTTTGTACCAAAATTTAAATTCAGAGGGTTCTCTTCATTTCAAATACAAAACAAGATAAGAAAAGAGAATGTTAATCCAAATTATTGTTTGTACAGTACAGATCAATCAAAAAAATTATTGAATAATCATCAATCATTGAGATCAAACCCATAATCCTATTTTTTTGTCTATAACAGGTCTTTAAAAAATGGGTACCCATTATATAAATGAAATGGGTGCCCATTTCTAAAAATGGGTTCTCATTTTTGTTTCAATGGTCCAAATAGAAATGGACACCCATATTTTGAATTTCAAACAATAGGTGTATGTTTCTTAAGAGAAGGAGTCGGCACTGTACCCCTGCCTTAGATTTCAATTTGGGATAGGCTTCGTGGGACCAAGCCTATGAGTGGGCCTATAAATTATGGAATATAAAATTTATGCCTTCTCATAATTTTTTGGAGGCCTTTCCGAATGACTTTTTCAATGGAACGAAAACCCATTACAATTCTTATTGCAAAACTTATAAAAATATAAATTTGATAGTGATATGACTAATTTTAGTACTTTTACAATATTTATTATACCAAAGTGGTCCCTAAACTTGAAAGAGTAATGTTAACTAAAATTGTAATAACTTTTTTATTTTACATTTTTTTTTTAAAATGAATTATATGATAGCAATTTACATAGACTTTCCTTAAAGATTTTTTTTTTAAAGTGAAATTTTCATCAAATTATGGTGCTTGTGCACCAGAGGTTTTGAAAATGTACTTTACAGTCAATTAAAAGTTAACAAGAAAATATTCTATAAGTGACAAAATTGTTACTGATTCCTCTCGATTAGGGTGTGATTTGATGAGCTTCCCAAACCTATTAAGTATAGCCTATAGAGAGTCGAGTATTTAATATTTCTTATTATATGATTTCTTGTTTATACAAGTTGATATTATCTTCTCTTGGTGTGGTATTCCTTTATATAATTCTATTTGGTTTTGATTTGAGATACTTTTATTTATTCGATCACCACTTGACATTCATTACTGATGAGTTGGTTGTTATTGATGGTGTTCATGTGTTTGGTACTCTCTTCTATTACAAAATCTGGAGATATCTAATTTCACATTGGGAATTCATCCTTCATTTGACATTTAAAGTTTGGCATCTCATTTTTTTCATGATTATCTCTGTATGCCACTTATTTTGGTCTTTCAGATTTTTTATGATATATCTCCTCTTTCTTTTCATTGACGACATAAAATTTTTGGGCTTAATTTCTCTCTAGAATTACCACATTCACCTCTTCTCCTTTGGCATTTGTCTACAATGGCGGACCACAAATCTCATGTCGATTATGTCAGTTATGTTTTGGACCCTTTTGTTTCTTGTAGATTCTTTGTGTCCTGTAGTGAATATATATATATATATATATATATATATATATATATATATATATATATATATATATATATATATATATATATATATATATATATATATATATATATATATATATATATATATATATATATATATATATATATATATATATATATATATATATATATATATATATATATATATATATAGATATATTGGTTGCAGGAGTCTTTTGGTGTAGGGGCATGTCAATTTTGGTTGTAGGAGTTCTTTATTGTACGTCCTTTGAGGTATCTCATGAAGATGGATCTGTCCTTTGATGTTGATTTAGTCCTCTTTCTTTTTGGAGCTCTCTTCTTCATTCATTAGGCAGCCTATGTTATTTCTTTTCATGTCCTTATTCTATAAATAAGCTTGCATACTCCTATTCTGTAAAATGAGCTTGCATGCTCCTATTTGTAAATGATCTCGCATGCTCCTTTTTTTATCTCTATTTTGTAACTAGCTCCGCCTAGAGGATTGTTCACTACTTATCTTCTATAGTCATTTTCATTATCAATGACCAAAGTTTTTCTTTCTAGTTCTTTTCTCTGGGAGCTCAATTTGAGCCATTTTTAAAAATGTTTTTAAAATTATATATTATTAGCAAAATATATCAAGTGGCATTGCCACCTTGTCAATAAAAAAGAAAAAATATTCTCATCAATCTCTAGTTTTTTAGCTACCTTTCCCCAAAAGGATTCACAAAAATTTATTTATTTACATCAAAATAGGGTGGTCATACACATGTGTGGTATCGTCTTGAAACACAAAAGATTGAATCTTTAATTGCCTCAATTTTTGACACCATTTGACAAAAAATTTAAAAATAGGGAAATGCTTCCACTTTTTTCCCGAAAGTGGGACTCAACTTCTCGCAGCAACCCAAAGAAAAATATGTTTTCTTTCTTGGAGTATTTTTTACCTTAATGTTCTATCATTTTTCCATATGAAGATACAAAAACTATTTTATTATTTTATTCCTTTTCATATGAAGAGATTTATCCTAAACAATATCCTATTATAGTAGGATCCTTATGTTATCTTTTCTTATCTAGCATCTCATTTAATGTGTTTGTAATTTCATTAGAATTTTGGTCATTTTCTAATAGTTTTCTTACATGATCACAATCAAGCTTTAAAAAGACTATTTCTTCTTCAAGTTTTTGAAATTTCCTTATTTTTTCTCCAAGATCAAATTTAGAACATTTAAATATTATTTTTTCTTCTTTTATTTCTTCATTAGACTAATCATATATTTGTTTGACCATTGAAACTCTGAAGAAAATTTTGGAAGATTTAAAAATATCTTTTTCCTAAAACTTATTTCTTGTTGAATTTGATGTTTGAAGCTCTAATTCTCTTTTCTGAGTTGTTTTATTGTATCTAATGCACTCAATAGTGTTGCATTGGAGAGATAGGGTACTGAGAGGGGAGGGGTGAATCAATGCCCACAAATTTTTTTAACTCATAAACCTTAAACAACAAACATTAGTAACCTTCAAATATAACTTTTATCCATTGCATGCATCATTCATTCATTTAACTATCAAAGGTAAATAGCATGAAATCAACAATATAACAATCACATAACACCAGTATTTTGGTAATGCAGAAGCCCTTGTTAGAAGGTAAAAACGGTGGTGGGGATGACACCCACAAATTCTTTACTACTACAAATAGAAAAGGTTTACCTATTAGGGCTACAAGTGGTGATCACTTCTGGAGGCCTTACTCTATTAGGAGTAACATTTTAGATCGATTAGATCTACCTAGTGATAGGATTTTGACAATACTTCTTCAGTGTGCACTCAATTAAGAGATTTACAAAAAGACTGTTAGGTCTACTCTGTTAAGATATATTACCAAAACTCTATTACAATGATTAGAAAATAATAGGCATATATTTGCTAACGATGACTCAACTTGTCAGATACAGATCAATAAAATACTGAATAGATATCACCTTTTCATGTGAAGATCTCTACTCTGAACTACTCGGTAGCCTTGTCTGATTTTGCTTAATCTGAATGTCTCTATATTATGTTCTGCTATGTCTGATAACTGATATATTGAAGTTGGCTAATGCTTCAAGAACTTCTTTTCTTGTTCTCAACTTCCTTGTCAAGCTTCTCTCTCACACATTCAAAAATAATATGAAATTACATTTATATAGCATATTGCTTTTGTGGCTTAACAAAATTAGGTTAAAATATCTTAAAGAAAACCCTAAGATCTATGGTGTAAAAAAATAACCTAGATCTAGCAATTACATAAAGATCATCATCGCAATTAATGATGGAATCTTACAACAAATAATCCTCGATCTTGGTAAAACATTTTTTGATTCGGTTGTAACCGTTTGCATAGATAAATGTGTCATTCTTGATTACTATGTCATTTTTGTCTTCCTCGGTAAAAACTGTATATTCTACTCAGTAATTACACTAGTGCTCGGTGTTTACTATCACTCAGTATCGGTGTACATTGATGCTCGATAGCACTACCCTAGTGCTCGGTGTAAAGACTTAACCGACTAGCTTGAAGTGCATGCAGTTACTGACTAGAGTAGCATAGGTAACCGACCGATGTCTTTGATACTAATGACAATATTTATTGCTCAAATAGAGATAACAATCTCCCCCTTTAGCATTAGTATCAAAGCCTTAAATTTATATAGACCTTATGTCTCAAAGAACTTATATTGCCACCATATATACATAGATACTTATTAAAAGTTTATATACTCCCCCTCGGTGCATGCTCCTAGTAATGTGTAGTATACTTAGCATCTATTTACTTATTTGGCATATACATTGTTATCCCCTTTTTTGATATTAATGCCAAATACAAAAATGTATACTTATAGCTTATCAAAAATGTGCTGATGGGTTTTCTTCAATGACTCCAAGAGGTTTTCCCATTCCTCTTTCAAGTTGGTGAGAGAAATGTGCTCAAGACCGACTTGTGCATGCATGTCAAAGATATTCTCCAACACAGAAATTTCTAATGTTGCAACAAGTGTTTCCACTTTGACAATGTGTTTCTCAAAAAATTTCAAGTAGGGAAGCAACTTAGTTTGCAGTTATGTGACTTGATCACTGACTCTTTCTTCATGTTTCTTGAGATCTTCTCTTAACTGCCTAAGTTCTTGAACTTTCAAGATGTGCTTTGCAAAATCTTGTGACTCGGTTAAAGTTGCTTGTGCATTTGCTTTGATTTCATCATCAAGCTCTTTGATCTTTTCACTGATCTTAGCAATGAAGGTTTCCACAGTGCATAGCTTTATCAAAATTTGACTAATTAACTAAGTGATAGATTTGATCTCATTGATTACCTCAGTTAATTTTACCTTGTTGATTGTCACTTCTTGGCTGATCTTTTCTACCAGTTTGTCCTGAATTTTAGATTTTTCCCTTTCTTCTATTCTGTTATCTACTTCTATATCTGGGGCATTTATTTCTCCAGCAAGTGTAGCAAGTTGGTCCATGATCAGTGTATCTTCATCTATATGTACCTTAGGTACAACCTATTGTAAGATGTCTCTTACATTTTCAAGTATCTCCTTGCTCTTGCATTCTTGTTTTATTTTTTCTTGTGCTGCCTTTGTTGTGCATAACTCCCCATATTTCCTCAATTCCTCGAGGCTAAGGGTCCTTGGCTCACAATCCGGAATAAATATAACTTCATCTAAATTATGACCGGCCCTTTTCCTTTCTTTTTCTTATTTTTCTTCTCCGGTTCTTGAGGTGAACTCTTTATAAGTGGTACAATGTCCTTTACCTTAGAAATTTGTGTAACCTACTCGGTTGACATTGTATCTTCCTTTTTCTACTCCTTAGTGACCTTTGTGTTAGTTGACTATGACAGAACCTCTGTTGTAGTGTCTAGTGGAGTGGCCTTGGTTACATTAGGATTCTCTTGATCCTTTGTTTCAGTCTTAGTTGCCTCTTTCTCTTTAGGTTGGTTTTTTTCAGCAGGTGTCTCTACTCCATGTTCCCTTGTTGTATCCTTTGGTTTCTTAGGGTCTGAGCCATTGGGTTGTTCCTGTGATAGAAATTCAACTGCTTCAACAAGAATAGGAAGCTCGCCCGGTAACGATGTGAATGTAGATTTGGTAACTTGACCTTCATCTTGTGTATTGTCTAGTACATTGTTCACATCTTCATCTTCATCTTTTTCATTAGGATCCCCATTTGTAACATCCTCAATGAGTACATCATCATCATTTTTCTCCTTAACTTGGATCTCTACTTGATCCAGTGAATCCTATGAAATTGTGATAACTTCATTTACAAGTGTTGTATCAATCACCTTGGTAAATGATACACCTGATTCTTTTGTCTTCTTTGTTGTATCACCATCATCTATGTAGATACCTTTTCCTTTTGATCTTTGTCTCTTCTTAGATAGATTGAGAAATGCATTTTTCTCAGCTTTCTCTTTAGCTACAAAAATTGATGTCCAGATGAGTTGGCCAGTCTCATCAATATCTACCAGATTTTTATCTAATACTTGCATAGCTTGGGCTTTTACTTTGAATCTATTATAGAAAGTGTTCCTATATTCATCAATTTCACCAAGAGATAAATTTGGTGCTGCCTGAACTAGGGATTGTTCCCTCATCTTCTTCTCACTGTCCAAGGTATAGGACCACTTCTAATTTATTCTTTCTTCTAATGCCTTGGGCAGTGGTTGTCTGAACTCCAATGGTACTTGTTTGAAGCTTATCATCATATAGATGAATTCTTCCTCAATCTTATTCTGATCCTCAGTAGACATGTTGTCAAACTGACTAATTTCTAGATTTGTGAGTGTTCCATGCTCAATTATATCAGTAGCAATTTCATCTATTGTTCTATTCTTATTACTGACAACCTTGAACTAATTTTTGTCATCCTCTTCATCCTCAAGGTCTTCTCTTCCTCTAATCCATCATCTCCTTTTCTTTGGTGCCTCAGCTACAGCCTTAGATCCTCTTTTTTCATATGTTTTGGTTGGTGTAGTTTCTTTCGGTTTTGTTACCTTTCCAATTCCTTTTTTCTAAGGTGGTGAAGCTCCTATTGCTGACCCTATTCGTGCTCCTGACTGCACTGGAAACTACTTCTTCTTTCGAGTTGGGGTGGGAGAAACTGGTATTGAATCTTTTTCTTTTTTAGACTTGGTTTCCTCACTATCATGTGCTTTTTTAGCCAATAGTAACTGACCTTCAATTGCAAGTTCAACCGGTGACTCATTAGATGAATCAGATTCATCTCCAAACTTTTCAATTAAAATTTTCTTCATTTTATTGGATTTTCTAGTTATTTTACTAATGACAAGACCTATTGTGATTCTTTTTTTTGCCTCTTCATAGGTTGCAAACCTTTCAGCCTTCTTGTCCTTTGGTAAATCTAGTAATGCCTTGATTGATTTCAAAGTGAAATTAGGATCCATTTCATATCCCATGGGGGCTAGCCATTTAATTCTTGGCTCAATGAATTTAATTAATGTGTGGTCGGTGTCCACTAGGAAACAAATATCCATCTCATACTTCTCAACCAGTGAGCTTGGAATCCTATATCTAAGATTCATCTTAATCTTGAACTGCTCAAAGTAATCATCTATAAAATTATTTACATCATCTCCCAGACTTGTCATAAAATCAAAAATTTGTGAAATAATTGGTTTGTCGGTAGGCCAAACTATGTTACTGATAAAAGGAAATAATTTCTAGAGATAGAAGAATAAACACACCAATAGTGAGCCAAACTTATAGGTGTTAGACTTTTCCAACCTAATTGTCTTCATGTTTTCGTCCAACTGCTTCAGCAGTAACTTGGCAAGGTCCAACTAGTGTCCCTTCTTTATCATTTTGTATGCCATATCCACATCACTACACAGTATATTGTTTAGTCTACATGACTGATAGAACTTATAACCTATTACATGAGTTACATACTTAACTTTTGGATCTACAATTGAAGCAATTTTCAGTGCTCTGTCATCCCATGTTGCACCTGTATTTTTCTCAACATCGACTCAAGATGAACTGGGGAATGCTTTGGCCTTGTCGGTTGTAGGATACCCTATGACCCTATGAATCATTCTCTTTGCCACTTTGATTGGTTTATCTAGCCAAAATGCACCCTCATGATAGTGACTTAGTACAACCCTAATCCATTCATTTTTTGAAATTCTTCAAAAAATTTAGGGTATTATTGAGTCCAATCATTTCAACCTATTTATGCTCTGGTTTCATCTTTTCATCAATATTGCAAAGTGCCTGGTATGCAATATACATGTTGAAGTCTCCTATTTCACCTATCTTGCAATGAATGTATGATCGAATGTCTTCAACTAATAAAAACCTAGGTGGGATGCTCGAGAAAGCACCTGCTAAATCTATTTTTGATACAACTTTCAGGTGTAACTTTAATTTGGGTTTACTATAATTTTCTGACATGATAAGATTTACTTCCTCTTCTACAACTTTAGAAGTGCTTGCAGTAGATGCCATTTCAACAAACTAGGTTTTTGGTAAACAATGATGAATGTGATCAGTAAGGGTTCCAACTTACTCAGAATGTACGAAGAGTGCACTCAATTTGATCTGCAACTGCTCTAGATAATCTTGAAAATTCTTTTCTCAAACTCGCTCTATGAAATAATCACACTTCGAAATCACTATGTGAAAATGAACTTATTTCTCCATGTATTTATAGCTTTTTCACATTCTCACTCAAAATGTTGTCATAAATGCTCAACCTACTACCAGCTCGGTGACAACTGTTAACTTGGCAAATACCGTAAAATTTCATCTGCTCGGTTAACACATGATTTTCCACTCGGTTGATACTGATACTCAGTTATTGATACTAATACTCAATTAACCTTGAATAGTGATTATTGACGGGTAACCTTTTGCTCGGTCTAACATTTACCTACTATATGACTTTGTTAGCTCAAAACATATAAACCATAAACCATCTTTATTCATGCAGATTTGGTATGTGCTCATCATATATAAGGAACTGTATGTAAAATAAGATCATTTTGAAATGTCATTCCCATAAACACCTATATCACCTTAAGTAGAGGTACCGATGTCACCTAATCCAGTGGATGAGGTTTCACCGATAGCATTGCTTGACTCTCCATTCTCATTTGATGCCTTCTTCCACATAGTGTTCCTGATTCTCATGATATCTGCAATAGTGTTTCCACTCTCAAATACATGTCCTTTTGGTGCTTGGTCTCTGCAATCCTTGCTTAGATGACCAACTTTATGGTAATGTAAGAATGCCATTTTAGTGCTTGTCCAACTTCGTGATTATCCAACCCATCTTTTCCTCATACAATTTTATGCAATGTGTCCATATCTACCACATGCAATACAGTTAGCCCATGTGTTGTAATCCCAGACATAAGAATTACCTTTTCACTTTGGTTGATATGGTTTGGGTTTTCTCTTCTACTTTGGTGTCCATACTTGCTTCATCTTAGCTTTACACTCTTGTGTAATGTGTCCATGTTTGTTACAAGTATAATAGAGTTTCTCCATGGTAGGATTGTTAGCACTCTTATTTAGTTTTTCTCTACACTCATAAGCTTGATGACCAAATTTTCCATAGTAATAATAGTAACCATTAAACATAGGAGTGACTGGAGGTTTACCTTGTGCTTTGCTTCTACATACATTAGAGGTATGTCCTGATTTGCCACAATGATAGCATGAAAACATCTTACGTCTTTGATTTTGATTGTTGTTGACTTGTTCAGCTTGTTTGGATGATTCTCCTTCACTTGTATAGCCTAATCCAGCTTTACTTCCAAATCTTCTTTGATTAGTCAGAAAATCATCAATCTTTTTAGAACTATCTTCAGCCAATTTCATCATTTCATTGTGTTGTTGTTGAGTTTTTCTTTTATTTCTCAATTTCTCATTCTCTTCCCTAATTATTCCAATATCTTCAAGTTTTCTTGATAGTTCACCATTTACTCAGGTTGACCTCCTGATTCACAATCATCATATGATTGGATATTTTGAAATGGTGCTTGGTGACTCTTTGTATCTCACTTTATTTTTCTTGAAGCTATTTAGTTATCTGTCTTCAGTCTTCAATAGCTAGATTCCTTTCTTTCTCAGTCTGCCTAGAATTATTCATTACATCTATCATTCTTACCATCTATGATTCTTGACTGATTTGCAAGGATTTCACTTGTTCAGTTAAGTGAAGATTATTTTCAAAAAATCATAGATTGCACTTTCAAATCCATCAGAAATACTTCCTAAACTAGATCCAATGTGATCAAATAAATCATCAATCCCTTCTTCATGGTAACTAATGTCATTCTCCATAATATCCAAGTTCTTTCTTTGAACCAGTAACTTTTTCAAGTCATCCTTAGCCTTCTTATACTGCTCAACAAACATATGCATTTGAATCCTTTGATTCTCTATTGTCTTATCCAACTTATATCTCTCCATGGTTAGATATTTACTCTTCAATGGTTAAACCATCCAATAAGAGATCTATGATCTGATACCAATTGTTGGATAGGAGAGATAAGGTACTGAGATGGGAGGGGTGAATCAGTTCTCACAAAAACTTTTAACTCATAAACCTTAAATAGAAAATAGTAGTAACCTTAAAATATAACTTGTATCCATTGCATGCATAAGTCATTCATTTAACTATCAAAGGTAAATAGCATGAAATCAACAATATAACAGTCACATAACACAAGTATTTTGGTAACCTAGAAACCCTTCTTAGAAGGTAAAAATTGCGATAGGGATGACACCCACAAATTCTTTACTACTAAAGATAGAAAAGGTTTTCCTATTAGGGCTACAAGTGGTGATCACTTCTGGTGATCTTACCCTGTTAGGAGTAACATTTTAGATTGATTAGATCTACCTAGTGGTAGGATTTTGACAACACTTCTTGAGTGTGCACTCAGTTAAGAGATTTACAAAAAAATTGTTAGGTCTACTCTGTTAAGATATTTTACCAAAACTCTATTACAAAGATTAGAAAATAACAGGTATATATCTGCTAATGACAACTCAACTTTTTTGATACAAATCAATAAAATACTGAATAGATATCACCTTTTCATGTGAAGATCTCTTCTCTAAACTACTCAGTAGCCTTTTATGATTTTGCTTAATCTGAATGTCTCTATATTCTGTTATGCTCTATCTGATAACTGATATCTTGAAGTTGGTTAATGCTTCAAGAACTTCTTTTCTTGTTCTCAACTTCCTTGTCAAGCTTCTCTCTCATGCATTCAAAAATAATATGAAATTACATTTATATAGCATACTGCTTTTGTTGCTTAACAAAATTAGGTTACAATATCTTAAATAAAACCCTAAGATCTATGATGTACAAAAATAACCTAGATCTATCAATTACATAAAGATTATCATCACAATTAATGATGAAATCTTACAATAAATGATCCTTGATCTTCATAAAAAAATTTGTGACTATGTTGTAACCGTTTGCATAGATAAATGTGTCATTCCTAATAACTATGCCATTTTCTATCTTCTTCAATAAACACTGTATATGTTTCTCGGTAATTACACTTGTGCTCAGTGTCCAGTTTGCTCAGTGTTTACTATCGCTCAGTATTAGTGTACATTGATGCTCAGTAGCACTGCCCTGGTGCTCTTTGTAAAGACTTAACCGACTAGCTTGAAGTGCATACAGTTACCGACTAGAGTAGCATAGGTAACCTACTGATGTCTTTGATACTAATGAAAATATTTAATTCTCAAATAGAGATAACAAGTAGTTTACCTTCTAATTCAACCACATACTCTTGTTCAGATTCATTTTTACCTACAAATAATTATTTTTCATCATAATCTATATTAATATTTAAGAATAGATGACACATTGTTTCACTACCTAACTTTCCTGGAACTTATTCTACATTTTTTTGCTGGAGATAGTTCCTTTCTCTATTTCCTTTGCACTTAGCCATAAATCACACTCCAATACTAGTAAATAAATAGATATTTTTTCATGGGTTTGGCTATGGTATTTTTTCAAGTGTTTGAGTGACGTAGACAATGAGAGGGGGTGGGGGTGAATCAGTGTCTAAGAAAATTTGGTTGTTTTAAATAAAAATTTTGAATTTAAGACTTTAACTTAAATCAAGACAACTATTAAACTGAAGCATTATATATGCACACCTTCATAACCTCTATAGAATAGAGATAGGTATAATGATAGCTGGCTCTGATAGAACAATATTGAAGAAGTATCAACACCATATTGCTAGGTATGCTATCCTAAGTTCATTTTATTTTAGAGAAACTATGTCCTCTTAGTCATAATGTCATGGTTGACTATCACTAATATAGGTTCATGTAGAATAACTAAAAATAAAAATAACACACGAAAATAAAATCCATATGAAATTTAAGTTCATAAAGATGATAACTTATAACACACAAAATTTTCTTAAGTGGAAACCCTCCTAGGGAACAAAACCACTTGAAATTTCCTCACTAGATTAATTGAAATTTTACTCTTTACAAATGCCTCACTAGACATTTTGTCTCACTCACAAATATGCCTCATTGGATTATGCATGTATCAAACTAATAAATGACTCATTGTCATTATCAGGAACTTTATGGTCTTACAATGCCTCACGGTCTTACAATGCCCCAGTTTAACAATATTTGTTTCATACAGGGTAAGGATTTCTAAATAGGAATAGTAATTGTACTCAACTATAATACAACAAAAGATATATGTAACATGTTATATTAGAAGATGCATCATATTCAAATAGGATAATAATACCCTCAACTAGATATCTTTGATTATGAAAAAACTATGTGCACAATAGAAATGATGATTTTTCCTTAGAAAGGAACTCCAAGCTAACTTCCATATTAACTGTTTCCATAACTGAAAACTAACTTTTTCAATATTATGTAATCTCATATCAAAACTGCAAACCTTATTCAATTCCTCTTTAAATGGATATTCTGATTTTAAAAATTAAATCACTAAAAAATATTTATAAGTAAAGATCAAAACCAATTAAAAAAAAAGGATTAAGTATTTGTTAAGAAAAAAAAACTCAACATAAAACCCAAACTCCTCAAAGACTTGGGGATAGTTAAAAATAAACGACCCAACACAAGAATTTGTAAATAACAAAATAACCTAAGAATTTAAGAATCACAACATTTAAACAAGGTAACACCATATTGCAAACATAACTCTTTCTAAATAGACACCCCTTGACTGGGGTTTCTTAAATATACTTCAAGATAAACATTATAAATATATGACGGATTTAACAAAAAAACCAAAGAAGACAATGTCCACGAAACCCTACTATGTTTTGTTAAACTTTTAACAAAACAAGAAAAACACAGACCCTACCACAAGAAAATTAGGGTTAATTGAATATTTTGTAGATAGAGCATGATAAATAAACTTCTATTAACCTCAACAATAATGACTAAATGAAATATCATGAAAAGATAAAACTTATCCAAGAAACAATCTAAAAGATCCTCTAAAACTACATATATTCTGCTAATATATTTCTTGTCACAACATTTGAGAAATTTTTCTAATTTTTCAACAAATGTAATGCCTTTTTCACCAACCCAAATCACTGGTAACTATCATAAATTGTCATTCCCTATTTTCAGTAAAAGCCCTAGCTCTATCAAGCTAAAATGAAACACAAAAATTTCAAAGAAATATTATAAATTTTGAGTTCATGGCATATGAAATATGAGTATAAATTAAAGTATAAAACATTTTCATAAGTTGATAACATATAAATTGTGGCATATACTTCAATATAGGTAGGGGATGACTAAAAATCCTACCCAACATATAAATATCTTACATTCCATGGTCACAACTTCAAGTGACACCTTAGTCATATCAATGACTATCATTTCAAACAATAATATACAATCTTGTGTGAATACCAAGATGGGACAAATGCCCTCTTACACATAATGGATACAATTTTTTTTATCATTTTACCATCTCATTTGTAAGTTCCAATGTCATTTCCATTTACTAAACATTTATATGCATACCACTAACTAATAATATCAATCTGAACAACTAATTCATAATCATTGTCATATATGACTGCCTCAAAACATCAAATTGCATTTCCTTGCCTTAAATAAATACTAAATTTATCTAAATCAAAATACACTCACTACCAAATGATTCTAAAACATGTATGCAACTAAAAGTGATCTCAAGTAGATGTGATCAATGCAACCAAGATAAGAAAACATGTCCATAATAATCATCAATGTAATATCACTAAAAAGAATAAAGTATATAGTTGTATGTTGAATGCAACATCTTACCAAATTGAATATGTTGGTAAAAGATATACTAATCAAATGAGATGGTGGGAATCCATGCAACCAAGTATGGTATTAATCTATGCAACCATGTATCATTACAACCAACATTATCAATCACTAATAGTTTGTGTGTTTGGTATCAAGGATACCATTAGGAGAGGAGCAACATATATTACTATAGCATCTTATAGAAATGGTGAGTGCTTGAAGAAGAAACATAGTCCAACATATACAAAGAGAATTTCTTCCCTTAGGAAGAAGATAAATCAAGTATAAATGTAGGAATACCTTTTATTATAGATAGGAAAGTGAGGAATTGGAATCAAAATATAGGATGAAGATTTGAATACACCATGAACTTGGAATATGTTTTCTCAAACAAATTATAAGATTACATGACAAAAAAGTAACCATGGGAAACTAATTTTAAATAGGATACAATGATGAAATTGTAGTAACAATAGAAGTAACCATAGGAAAATATTTTTAAACAAGATCCAAAGATAAAATTGAATTAACAATTAAAGTATTTAATAAGTAGGGATTCTGAATGAAACTGGACTTATCCAAAACTTATGACCATGTTGATTGGCCCTCCTTAATTAAAGTTATGAAGGCATTCAATTTTGGAAATAGAGTTCTTCAACTCATCTGGTAGTTGACTTCTACCCCTTTTCTTGTTTTTATGGTAAATGGATCTCCATCTCACTTCTTGAGACCATCTAGAGGCTTAAGATAGATAGACCTCTTTTATCACATTATTTTTACCATACTGGTTGAAAGTCTTGGTAGATACTTGTATAATCTAGTCTCAAATGGCATTATCTAGGGGATTACCCCTCTTCTTATAATTTGGTGTGCTCCCATAAATATGTTTTAATGATACTAATCTGATAGGAAGCTTGACTATAAGGGAAGCTAGAATTTTGAAGAACACTTTGAATCTATATGGTCAAGCAATGTATCAACCTATTAAATGGATGAAGATTTCTCTATATCTCACCAACACTTTAGAGGTGAGGAAAATAAGGATTTCTAACATCTTTGGCTATCTAATTGCTTCCCTTCCCTTTATGTATCTCGGTCTCCCACTTTGTAGAAAAATGCCAGACTCCTTTCAGAACTTTTTGATTGATAGGTTTAATAAGAAAACTTGTAGGATCGAAAGGAACCTTGTTAAGTTAGGCATGTAAAATTCTACCCTTAAAATCTTCCCTCAAAAACTTACCTAGATATTCTTTAATTACTTTCATGATTCCCTATAAATTTGTGGATATCATTTAGAATATCCATAAGAATTTCCTCTGGTCGGGGGTGAAGGAGAGAAAGTGTATACCGCTACTGGCTTGTGAAAATGTATGCAAGGAAAACAAGATGAAAGGTCCTAGGATCATAAGCATTGGAATTTTGAATCTAAGGCTCTCTTCACAAAATAGATATGGAGCATATATAGAGAGGAAATGGTGTGGAAATCAATAGGAAAAAGAAAGTATCTCTATAGTGTTTCTACATTGGTTGAATTTATCAATTCACCTGTGATTCCTCTGGGCTCCTAGCTATGGAATAGGGTGTTGAAGGCCAAAAAAGTTACATCTTTACGCATGATATGGAAGGTGGGAAATGGTAGGAAAATCCTCTTCTAGGAAGACAAATGGCTCTTGGAAGAACCTTTATGTAGCTATCCTTATTTCCCCCTTTCATTGAGGAAAGAAAAGCTACTTTTTGAGTTTTCATGGAAGATTATTGGTATAAATAGAAATGGGTCAACTTAACAAAGGTTAATGTTGCTCTTTTTCCTATTTAGATTTAAGGTAATACTCAGTCTGTTGATCTTCAGTATGAAGATATCTATATTTGGGCCGGTACTTCATCTAGTTGTTTCTTGGTGTCCTCTAATGTCTCTTTTATGACTCTATCCTCACCTCCCCAACCTTATTAGGTGAAATCCTAATTTAAAGGTCTTATTCCCAAAGTCAATATATTTTTCTATCTCTTTCTCCAAAATAAGGTTCATATAAAAGACAATATTTTCATAGAAAAATCATGATCCCTAATAGTTGTTACTTGTGCATGAAGGAGGAAGAATCTTCATCTCTTCTGCTTCTCCATTGTAACTTTACATTCGAGATTTGGTCCATAATTCTATAGAAATGGAAGCTCTATTGGGTGTTCCCTTAGGCTATCAAAGACTTTTTTATCCAATGGACATGTCCCTCTTAAAATCATGTTTGCGAGACCTTGTGGTCTTTTACCATCCCAAATCTCATTTGGGGTGTCTAAAAAGAATGGAATAATAGAATCTATAGAGATTCTACCCTCCCTAGTGAAATGGTCTCGGAGAAAATTTTCAGAGCTATTGAGGAGAACATTAATATTTTAAGGGTAGTAAGAGACCTAGTATCCATTGTAAGGAGGAAGATTTTTATAATTAATAAGGAATGACAGCTATAAATCAGCATATCTAGACATGTTGGCTAGATCAAGAAGAGCATAGAAGGTTTTGTATAGATTTATCTTCCAAGTTCTTGGGTAAAGATTAAATTGGATGGGGTGGCTATGGGAAACCCAGGGTCAACTGGGTACAAGGGAGTGATTAGAGATGAGAATGGAAATTGTCTTGTGGTGATGTCTCTCTCCATGGGTACTCAGAACAACCACCTCGTGGAAGCCATCAGAGCTTGTCAAATTTTGGTTATTGCTAGGCATCTAAATTGCATAAAGGTTTGGATTAAGGGAGACTCTAACAAGATTACCAATTTTCTAAAGGGGGAAATAGGGCTTATTGGACAATTGGTAATATTATCAAATCATCTATTAATATTATTCAAACCTTTGATAAGTACTTTATTGTTCATGCTTATAGGGAAACTAGCATTGTCATAGATTGTCTTGCTAACCTAGGGGTTAGATCTAAGGAAAATAGAAAATCGTATGGGGATGACACTTTGGATGAAGAGGTGAAATCATTCCTTAGGTTTGATCAAATAAATGGTAAAATTAGAAAGCTAGAAATTAATAATGATGATGACACATATTAATTTTTGTATTATTACCATGCATGGAAATCATCCATATCACCTACAAATTAGTAATATATTTGATTATTCGCAAGCTTTTTGGGTTTCTCTTTGATTAATTGGGATTTTTATCTCTTTGTAGGGAAGTCACCATTGTCTTCTTATTAGAGTGCTTTGTTCAGTGACTAGTGAGATGGGAGGTGAGAGGAGAAGGGTTGAGTCTACTAGCTATTATGGATGGCAGAATAATGCTACTATATGGTATTATTTTAGTAAAGGCAGTGTCATCCCTTATCTCGATAGGCTTCATGGCTATAACCAAAAAATTAAAGAGATATTTGTACAAGAATGGAAAAACAAAAAGATTAAGCTATTTGGCAAGATTATTGTGGTTGATGAGAGCTATTTTGTGAAGGTGACTGGGTTTCCTATGGAGGAAATGAACTTTTATAGAGATAGAAAATTATCATGAGAATAGGAAGTGAAGAAATTCCCTAAATATATGAAGGAGAAGGAGAAGCTCGTTAAGGAAAATAACTAGATTACTTATCAGCAGAGTAGATAAAGCCTATTATGAGAAAACTTCTCAAGCCCATGATGGAGTAGTTCACTTTGGACAATAGTTTCACTAGGGTCTATGGGTACCATCTCATTATGCTCAATCATTTTAGATACAAGGTTCCCATCTCTTTTCCCTTTTAATTTCTTCCATCACTTAGTGATAGGAGAAATGATCATAGGGAGAAACCTACTAAAAACCCTAGGTGGCACTAAGGACTAATCTTTCTTATTTATGGTCATTTTAAAGATAGAATTTTTTAGTCCTCTTCTAGGGATATTTTTACTTCTACAAAGATAGGGGAAGACAATGGTAACTTAGAGGATGAGTACTGGGAAATTAGGAAAGGCAACGATGAGGCCTCTCCTCCCCATGCCAAAAAACCAAAAATTGCACCTAAGAACCTGGTTCTACTAGAGATAGTAAGGGTTAAGGTTTATTTGAGTGGGATGTTGCTTCCCCCCACCCTATCAAAGCTAGAAATGTGCATGATGGAGCCAGTAAGGATATCGGCCCTCCTCTATGTGGGGAAGATAAGTTTAAGAAAATTGATATGGGGAAATGGAAAGAGACGGTTCTTGTTGATTAGAGAATCTCCCAAGACCATGATGGTCCCTCCTTCCCCTCTACCTCTGAAGATTCTCAACTTCAACAAGATATTGGAAGGAACTCTTAATAGTCCTCTATGGAAGTTAGTTACAAGTATTTATAGGATAATATGGAGAAAGAGTTTATTATTTTACAAATACATAAGGATAGCTCTATGTATTTCTTTAGATTAATTAAGTGGGCCTTTCAAGAGATCAAAATCATTCATCTCAAGTATTTTTTCCTATCTTCTAAGTTTGAGGAATTGTAGTCTAAGGAGGGAGACAAGGATAAGGTGCAAAATGATCCTAGGTATTTCAATTTTGTTTTTCCTAAGAAGACAACTATTGATCCTTCTATGCATGCCCTCTGGATGAAGAAGGAGAAGAATGCGATGGCATACTATCTGGCTAAGAATGTGGAGGCCATTGAGAAGATGGGAGAGATATATGACAAGAAGATTGAGGAGATGAACTTGAAGGTCAGTAACTATGATACCACCCTATGGAAGATTACAAAATATAATCACAAGATGGTTAAATCCTTGACTAAGAATATGAAGGCTCTATTTGGCAAACTAAAGATATTACACTAGGAAAGGACCTTTCTATATCTAGAGTAGGAGAAAGAGGTTAGTATGGAGAAGACTATGGGTCTTAGTGAGAGGGCTAGGGAAACTACCAAAAAGAATACTTAAAAATTGCCTCGAGATATTCTTGAGTTGAAGAACATGGCTCAGATAATGAATCAACTAGAAGATGAAATCGTTGAAACATTGAAAAACCTGGGCTTGTTCTATTTGGTTTATCTATGTTGTTGGTGTCTCTTGCTGGTGGTAAGATGGATTTTTTCTTGAGGTGGGTTGGTTCTGTCCTATTTTTTTTCTTTTTGTAAAGGGTTTTGGGTCTCTTCAAAACCTATTTTTTGACTTAATAAAAAATTATAGAAGTATTATGAAAGTCATCAAATAGGATAGATAAACTCTTGAAAGTGTCTTCTAAATCTAAATGGGAGACTCGATTAATAATGGATCAATTTCTTGCAAATAAGAATCCCAAATAAAAAGACAAATAGATACTTTGTTATTAGGAATGATGGAAGTCTCAAGTGAAGGATCATAAACTATCTCTAGCAAAGAGTAAAGAACCTCTAAAGCAACTCAAACTTCATCTAAAGATTTAAAAACCTTCAAATGATTTCACACATGAATTATCTTTTCTGAAAAATGATGAGGCACAATGGAATTTGAAGAGGATCATCAACAGATTGCAAAGTATCATGATCTCTATATAAGTACCAAAAAGTAGGTCTCAAAAAATTAAGTGCACTCAAAATGAGTGAATCCAAAATAACATCATCTATATAATTTAAAATAACTGTAAAGTCTTTAGCCCAATATCCTTTTCACACTCACACAATCTATGTTAGAAACATGAGTAATATTATAGAAATATAATAATAAATAAGGCTCACTAAGATGAGTTATTATGAAATCACTCCATCAACCTTCTTTCCCTCTCTTAAAAGAAATCACATTTTCAACATAAATGACTCTTCAAAGCATTACAAATATAGTTCCATAGCACAAAGTAATAAAAACTCTAAAGATAATAAAATAAAGCAAAAAAAATGATTTAATTAAAAAAAAAAGAACAGAAAAAAGAAAATAAAAAAGGTCCCTTTAAGAATGATTTGAGATAAGGTTACGGGTGGATGCACCAACGAGTCTCCATAATAATATTGCTAACCAATCAAATTCAAACTTCATATAGAGGGCAAGTGCCCAAAATAATTAAATATTACCCCAAACCAATAAATGTAAAGCTAGAAAATCATTTTCCTTCGTGATGTGGTACCAAACAACTTTTAAAAATGAGATTTAGTAAACTGTAGCCCAGATGATAACCTTCTACATGCCAACAAACGGATAGAAAATGTGACTAAGGAGAAACCATGAACTATAATAATTCGGGCCTGCCATAAAATTTAAAGCTTCAACAAGATATGAAGCCGCACATCACTAAAACACGAGCCTGACAGTCCACCAATGAAGCTCTAAAACAAGATTCTAACACTCTGCCAATGAAGCACAAATAATGAAATGTCCAAAATCTTTTAAATTACATTAGGGATCACTGAAAAATATAGAATAAAGGTTTGTCGTTAATAAAAAGCAATCTCGCATTGTACATGATAGGAAGCCTGTAGATTTTGGAGGGTTGACTACAAACCCATCATGAATAAACACTCACGAAAAATGTAGTGAAAGCTAATTTGCAAGTTTGGACCACCCAATGATATAGTGTTGGTGAAAAGATTGTTAAGAATAAAAACATCCACAAAACATAAACAGAGTTATATCGTACAACAAAAGAACTCTCTATCGCTAATTTGAAGAACTCTCTATCGCTAATGACATAAATTCCTATAGAAAACAAAGGCTCTTGAGAAGGAAACATACGAAGCAATAGACGACGCTTACCAAGAAATTAACAGGACACCAACATTCTTGGATAAAACTACTGAATCTGTTGAGTATGGGATTAAACTACCAAGGGAGCCCAATCACATGAAAACTTACATGATAGCGTACAAGCCAACTACATCAAGCATCAGTCAATTCAGGTCTAGCCAATGATAAGGAGGGGGCGACCAAAATGAACACTCACGTGGGTCCTCCACAATATAGTAGACACACACTTATAAGAAGCAAAACAAACTCATTAATGAATTTATGAAATTTTACTAGAGATGCAAAGTCAAATCCAATAGAGATCTCTAGTGAATGCAGCTACCAAGAAACTTAGTAAGACAGTATCTGATATCATGTTAGAGCAAAGCTCTCAGGCTACGATCCTAATATACAAATAAATTTTACAAATAGAGAAAGACAAAACTATATTTCACTATATGAAATGATACACTATGAGATATGATACAAGATATACACTGGCTTATTTATAGGGGAAACGTGTGGAGATGAGTGTACCAATAAGATGCAAGAATACATAGAGACTAGGCAAAACTCAACCACCCAACTACAAATATTAGGTGCAAGGTAACTAATGTTAATGCCAAATGCAAAATATTAATTAATAATGCTAAAGTTTAAATTGCCTAAATCAAGATAACTAAGATTAATGTGAAATGAAAAATATTACTAATAATGCTAAAGTTCAGAATGCCTATATTGGACATAAGCACAAGTAAATAATATTTACTCCAAAAGTTCATAGATAGCTTCAAATTATCTCACCTTTCTTTTACAGTTTCATAATACATGACTTCCACATAATCTATGTTGTTTAGTTCACATATAATTGCTGTCCACATTTTAGAATTATTCTCAAAATCTTTCTTATTAACATAATCTCTAAGAGGAGTTTCTAGGATCTTATAACCATGTGTAAGAATTTTCACAAATTTAAATCTTATTTGAAACAAATATAATTCCATCCTTTCACTCCAAAATCCATAGCTAGATCCACTGAAAACTGGAGCTCCAATTTTTGAAGATCCTTCTAAACCCACAAAGTGTAGCGTCTTAGATTAATGTGAGCTGTGAAATCTTTTCAAATGAACGTACTCTTAAATTTCTTAGGCACAAAATATATTTCAAGGGGGAATGATGGGGGTGAGTCAATATATGTAACTTTAAACTTGATTTAACATTAATAATGTTCTTTGGATTTTAACCTTGGAACTTTAATGATGTTATTATACATAAATGTAATGAACATATAATAAAAAGTATTCATAAATAAACTAAAGTTATATATTTACATTGAAAACCAAGATGGGAGAAACCATCATGAGATGTAATGAACACATAATAAAAAGTATTCATAAATAAACTAAAGTTATATATTTACATTGAAAACCAAGATGTGAGAAACCATCATGAGAATGTATCTCACAATATTAATAAATCACTTAGAATAAGTAGGAAACAACTAACTAGAGACACCAATCTTAGATTGTATATGTGAGCACCTACCCATGGATTATGTTAACTTCTTTTTCATGGTGACTAACAAACAACCTAGTAACAAGGGCATTAATCTCAATAGCAATTAGCAATTATGGACCTTGTGATTCTTGATTATTTAAAAATTAGACCTCTTTCTCCTTAATTATTATTTTAATTATGCCACATGTACAATATATTCATTTATCTAACATGAGCTTGTACCCTCCAAAGTACATACATACTTTCAAACAAATAGAAAAAACAAGAGAGGGTTCATGAGACACTATAAATATGGCAATAATGAAGAGTCCATTATGAAATGATAGACTTCAAAGGATCAACCAAGAAATATGCCTTCCAAAAGAAAATGTTGCAATAAGAGCTTGCATGAATATTGCAATTGAACTACTCAATTAGATATTACATTGGTATTATTGATATGATTTTGATGAAATACAATGTAAAAATGAACTTCCTTATATAAGAAAGGTAGATGATGTAGTTACAAGTAGCCTTGCTACAAACATTAAATGTGTGATACAATATAACAAATGCTAAAGAAAGTATTAAAAAGGGAGCTATCATTTATATTGTAAAATGCCACCTAGGATAACTAATTTAATCACATAGACAAATATTAAATTACAAGTTATGAAAAAAAACTTATGGAAACCAAGCCAAATTAAGACTAACGTGTAAGTGAATTTTACACTACCAACCTCCTTAAGTGTAACTTAGGAGTTAAAAATTATTAAATGTGAGTGGTATGAGACTAATATGAAAATGCAATATGAAATGGGTTTCAACAATCAGGCTATGTTAGGTGCACATACACAACTACTCTCTCACAAATTGAGAAAAGGAGAAAACCTTGTCAAACAAAAATCTGATTTGAAAATGAGATATGAAAATCATATACAAGTGATAGATCATGTCATTTATAAAATTATAAATATTAATAGCCCCAAATTAACTATATATCTATAATGAAAATACATTCAATAGCCTCTTAATAAGAGGAAAAAAGAGAGAAATCAAGAATCCACCCATGCTGAATAGTCTCCTATAAAAATGGTAAGTGTCTAAAGGAAAGAGCTTATCTCATTCTTACAAACCACCAATCTACCCTTAGGAAGAAACAAATTGCATGTACAACTATAGGAAAGCTTCCCATTCAGTATATATTGAGAAGGACCCAATCATGAAGAATGAAGATGATGTCTCTAAACATTGCTTAATTTATCCTTTTCTAAGTGAGATAATGATATAATTATCCAATGAGGTGGATACATAACCAATGAAGAAGGTGACAACCTAGAACTATGTGAAAACAAATCCAAAACAAACTCCAAAGATGAATGTGATGTGACAATAGGAACTCAATCATTATCATGAAATATTGGAGATAAACTGTAAAATGTGTCCTTAAAATCCGATTTACAATGACAAACCAAGTCTAAAATACCTAAAAAGAATCCATCCTCAAAATAAAAATTTAAAAAATTGGATGTGTATGTCCAACCAAATTCAAAGGACTGTGATGGTCCCTTAAATTAGTTCAATGATGGAATTCTCAAATGACTCAATATAAGGATTCAAGGAAAGTGGGGGTGGATATACTATCTTTGTTGAAGATTCAAGAATCTTTGAAGAATTATCAACCTCATTTGAAGTGTCAAAATAATCCAAGGTATCCAAATTCCTAATTGTATCACAATCATAAGGTGTCCTTAAGGATCAAGAGGAACAATGCAATCTTAAATAGGATCATTTGAGAATGGATGAATATCAAAATATGCATATAACTTCTAAAATTTAGTCCAAAGAGAATGAGGACACTTGAAATTAACAATAGAATTCAAAATATCATAATGTACAGGCATAGAAATAACTTCTAAGGTATGATCCCTTTGGAAACTTCAAGAAAATATCTTACTAGGAGTGCTAGGTAGAGAAATAAGATCATACAAATGTGGCAATATATGAGGCCATCTATAATGCATGATAATGTCATCTCTCTATTTTTTATAGCTTACCATATTCATGATAATAAAAATGAGATGAAATGAAAAACCTATTGTTAACTATGACAATTCTTGAAAATCCCAAATAAAACACACACACACAAATATAGAAATATCCAAATACACTATACAACTGAAAAATGAAGACCGCAAAATTTGTACCTCCAAACATTAATATTTCCAATTTATCAAGAAAATGCCACAATTTTCAAATGACTAAATAGATAATACATAGGGTTGAATCTATAAAATTGGACAAATTGAATGATAAAGCTTCGTGATACCTTTCTAATGTTGCAAGAATCATAAAAAATAGTGATTTTGGAAAAATATTAAGAGCTCAAGATTCCAAGTAGAAGGTTTGACTTCAAGCTGCCAAAAATATTAAAAATTCCAAAATTAATTAGATTAACCTAAACCATGGTGGATTTGGTAGAACCAACTTCATAAAAAAATATGGATTGAAAAAATTAGATAACTAGTGTGCACAAGATATGATAGATGTTAAAAATTTCATACATGGAGCTCACTTCACAAAGAAGGGTCCCAAATTCATCCTTGGAAATCTTACTATAAGAGGAAAAAATTGGGAGCCCATATAGGTATGATGATAATCTCTTAAGACAATGTAGCTATCAAATTTTATCCAATCTACTTTTGAAGATAAACTATATCCTATCATTGGCAATCAACGCTTCTTTAAAACAACTTGAAACATCAAAATAAAAAAGACAATACTATCCTAAAAAAAAAAGATATCCATTCTAGAAAAATTTCAATTCTCTAATACCATTTTGAAACAATGACTTGAGATAGTCATGAAGCTACAAACTTCACATGTTCAACCAATAAATATGTCTTCCACAAAAGAATCTTGCACTGAGAGATTTCACAATTATTGAGATTGAATTACATGATGAGAGATGATATGTATTGAATTACATGATGAGAGATGATATGTATTGAATTACATGATGAGATATGATATGTATATGATTGATATAATATTAATATAAGATAATGTACAAATGAAGCTTCCTTATATAGGAATGGTGGATGAGGTAGTTACAACTGCTCTTTCTATAAATATTACATCCATGACATAATATAATGCATACCCAAAGAAAGTAAATTTAATTATAAGCTATCAAAAAACTTTTGGAATGCTACCTAGGATAACTAATATGATCCTATAGATAATATTAAATTATTAGTTATAAAAGTAACTTATTCTAACTAAGCCTAAGTAAAATTAACTTGTAAATGATATTTACATGTAAATGATCTTTAATATACGTATAAATATATTACTAGTTACACATACAAATATAGATTAGTCAGATGTAGAGATTATTGTATGAATAGGTCTATTATCAACATGTGCCCCAAATCAAACGTGTAGTGAGCTAGGTCCAACATCTCACAGATATTGCACAACCCAGTGTAGCTCTAATTGGTTCCAATGGTCTCCTTAGGATAATCATTTAAATACTTGAATATGGTACAACACATCTTCATGTTGGCAAAGAGAAATAGTTATATCCAGGTTCTCACATGGTTCCATACAAGGTACCAACAAATGTGGTTCCTACAAGAGATCATTGTGATCCCAAGTAACACTCTTCCTTCAATTTTAGAAAAGAAAATGTAATTAAAAGTAGAACACCAAACCAAAACCTAGATGCTTAATATCATTATAATACTAAATTACATACATTATTTTTCCATGTCTATCTCTTAAAAAATATTATATAGATGAAACTTTTCTATGCATATTCTCTTCTCAAGAAGAGAAAGAAATCATCAAGGAAAATTAATAAGAATAAATCATGACTATATTGTGTGAGAAAAAACACTATCTGATTAATCCAAGGAACCTTCTAAAGTAAGATTTTAAAATTCTCCGAACACTATCAACATATTGTACATGTAATCATATCAATCAATGTAAAAGAAACTAATAATGACATTCAATATTATCCTCCTAAGATATTATTAGAATATTGTAGCTTTTTCATATCCATACAATAGGTATAGCTTCCATATATCTACACTTCTATGAAGGTTGGCATAGTCAACACACCTTTTACATAAATCACAACATCTATGTTGAAGAAGGTAAAAATAATATTTTTTTTTCATAATGTAGATATAAAGAAGAAAATAGAATGGAAAAAAAACTCCTCTCCAAAAGAGAAATGATGTATGGGAAGTTTAAACTTGTATGAAGAAGAAAAGTGATAGAATTAAGGACTCATGGTGAGCCTTAAAAGAAACATTTGATGTAAGTATAATGATAATCCCCAAGTAAGAGAGAAAGTGAATAAGAAACCATGCATCATTCCATTAGGGTGATGTCTATAAACCTATAAGGTGCACATAATTTCATGTTCATGATGATCCATGAATTCAAAAAAAACATTTACACCCTTAGGAAAAAATATCACAAATGTGTGCAAGATGACCTACCTATCTAGACAAAAGGATATATGAAGTATAATGCATATCTATAAATATTAAATAAAATCCAAAGACTTAAATGATGCACATGATAGATGAACAATGACCTCACTACCAATGATATGAGATGAAAAATGATGTTATGATAGATCAGTTGTAGCATAGAAGATTAAGGAATATTAGTGATGAATATATTACTATTGTATATGATGATGATTGATTTAGATTGAACCATGACAATATATAAAATCTATCATGATAGAAGATAATGTACATGAGGAAATAAAATATCCAAAAAAAAGAAATGGTGATGAAGCTTCATGAAGATAAAATTAAATAGAATATGAGTTTCCTCAATAGTGTCCTCCAATTCTACATGATAGGATTCTTCAAAAAAATATTTGATGCTTAATATGTATTATTCCAAATCAAGTATTTCTAGAGAACAAATACCAAAGGTATAATATAGATAACCAATGAAACTCATAGATGCATCAAAATTTGGTTCAGATGTAGCAACATGTATTTCAGGTTGTTCGATCCTAGATAGAAATTAGAAGAGGTTATGTTAGAAATAAGGAAAAAATTCATCCATGTGTTGATTACTCCCACAATATGTGCACTTCAATTTCAATGTTGAAACACATTCTAAGGATGACGAAAATCAATGAGAAATGCAAATGTACTCCCATAGATGCAATATTAGGTGATACACCCTAAGCATTTGAGAACTTTATAGCTTTTTCAACCCTAAATTCAAATAGAACCAACACATAATTTTTTTTAAACCATGAACTTCTACCAAAAAAAAATACACTTAATTTGAAGTAACAACATAAATATTGTGTTTTGTAGAATAGGTTGATTTTAAACTTAGTTAAACTTT
Organism: Chamaecyparis obtusa; assembly: GCA_027943335.1. Classification (NCBI taxonomy): domain Eukaryota; kingdom Viridiplantae; phylum Streptophyta; class Pinopsida; order Cupressales; family Cupressaceae; genus Chamaecyparis; species Chamaecyparis obtusa. The sequence continues at coordinate 166,594 of BSBK01003812.1, forward strand.
TTTTTTTAAAGTCCAGCACTCAAAATACTTAAAATTAGCATATAAAGGATTTTAAATGAGTACTGCTACGTGAAAAAATACCTCTTTAATTGAAATACTCAAAAAAAAAGAAAAAATAATACTTGATACAAGTAAATTGTATACACAAAAAAGAAAAGAAAAATTAGTCCTTGATATAAGTAACTTTGTAGCTAATATGATAGTCAAATTGCAAGGCGAGAATGAATTATGAAAATTTACTAGACATGTAGCTAATATTAACTAAATTCTATAACATGAAATGCAAATAATAATGAGAAACAAAGATTTATTTAGAAAGAGGTTATTCAATGTAGTAATTGTTTTGTGAAAAGAATGACATGTTGGTTTAAAGTTATTAGATATGTTTTAAGTTGATCAATTTGTACAAAATGTCTAAAAAATGGATTGCAAATCTATCCAAGTGAGGTACATGAAGAGGTTGATTTTTAAAGCCTGCATGTCTACAACAAAGAAATTCTTCAACTTGTAAAGAGGATAGTATTTTTTATATGTTTTCTCCATAGCCAAGTGGGAGGAATGGAGGAGTGGTGAAACATCCAACAATATGTAGTATTGATGCTACTATAGACCAATTTTAAAACTAGGGATAATGTAACCTAAGTGGTGTGTACAAAGAGGTCAAAATAAATATAAATATGAAGCTATAAAGAGGGAATCATATGTGCTCTTATAACATGATTGGGTAATCCAAGAATATGAAAGAGAAAAAAATCACATGCATTAGTGAAACATAATGGTAAAAAATAATATGTCTATTATATATAAATAAGAGTGTAAAACATGTGTAGATTGTATTGCATATATAGACAAGAATATGGATGTGAAAAGGTAGATGTGAAACTCTAACAACTCCTCCAAAGATGTAACACTTGGGAGCCCACATGACAAGTTTGTGATAAAGTGGAAAGGATGCATGTAATAGGTTTCTTGAGTGACAAGGACACATGTCTCATCGATATGAACTGAGACAAAAATATGAAATAACCCAAGAAATCTTAAGCTAGTTGTGAATACATCAATCCTAGCTATTTGATTAGCTAACTAAGAGTATAATGGTCAACTATTTGAACTCACACTATATTTCAAGATAAATTATTAGAAATTACTTTTTGGATGCATTCCTTGAAGTTTATTAGTAGAAAAATTGCATATCTTTTTGTTTTTTCTGAAAACTTGATCCCACATAGCATTAAAAGATTCAAAATAATGATAAGTTTGAGCTAAGGATTGTAAATATAAATTTATTTTAAGTAATACTTAATGTTAAACCCTATTAGTATTTGGACAAAATATCATTAGTGATATTGAGCCTAATTAGAAGGATTGGAAATGGTATTTTGGCACTTGATTTAATAAATATACCTTAACTTTGTTGAGGCGAAAGCATCCTATATTAGTCTTCATTTAACCATTTTCAAAGTCCTTTAGAAGGTGTGGATTGAGAGTAATTTACTTAACATTATGACTTATCTAAAAGTAAATCAAAAGCCTAGTTGATCAAGAAGTGGCATTATTCTAGATTTCTTTGACATGATCAAGTTTGTTGAGGACTGTATAATCTTACATGTTTATAGGGAGAGGAACCATGCTTCAAAAAATTTTACCAACTAAGGAATCTCTAAGAACCACATTTCTTGGTGAGGGCCCAATGATCACCTCACCATTGAAGTTAAAAATCTTATGATACATGGCATCCACACTTGCTAAGGTGGTAGTTAAATGTTGCATCATGATGATTCATCACCATTGTCATTTCTTTGGGACTTGGAGAATGATCTGTCTAGAAAAAATCATGTGTCTTAATGGTTTGGATTCTACTTTGGGTAATTTACACAAGCATTCAAGTTAACCATTATTACTTCTTGTCTTTTCAATATTTCTCCCACATATTTTCTAGGCACTTTTTACCCTACCAGTCCTATATTTTTTAGTACATGGTCTTTTGGTTTTACTAAGAATTGGATAATGTTATGTTTGGAATTTAAACTAACTATAAAATATATAGGAATATGAATAGGGTGAAACCCTACTACTACAAAAATTTGAAAAATAACCCTATTCAGTGGGTAAACTCTTAGTAATTGGTATCACTCCTTACCAAGAAAAATTGATTGTTATAGCTGACTAGTTATTAAGGCCTTTATCAATGCTTGGGAAAATGGGGGCTTGGCATCTTATAAGGCTAAAATTATTGTCTCCAAGGATCTCATTTCAGAAGTGATGAGTCCCCTCATTGAAGGGAAGAAATTTTATAGCAACCATAAATCATTAGAGGAGGGTAGTTATGACTATTGTGTCATCAAACTACTATGGGAAAAATTTATAGAGGTGATAATGAGGTACTTTAGTATTAATAAGCATTTTACCAACCTTTTTAGCTACCATTTGCTATTGATAAATTATTTTAGGTATAATTCTATAATTTCCTTTCCATTTTATTTTCTCTCATCTCCTTGTGCTAGCCTGAATGACCAAAAAATAAATTTGTCTTCCATGATAAGATCATCCTTTTTATAATGGAATATGCCAAGTTGTTGTCTATTCCTCTAGAACCTTGCCAAGCTAAGAGAAAGATTAAGTAAACCAAAAATATCCATGTCCACTCATCTAATATGTAAATGAATCCTAAGGATGCCCCATCCAATGAGGATGCTTGATTCCAAATTAGAAATAGGAAACACTCAATTAAGGGGAAGTCTAAATCTATGCCCTCTTAGTCCCATGGGTATTAAACTAATTAGGGTTTTATTCGACTATTACCATCCATTTGATATTTTTTTCGTCTCTCCAATCTAATTTTTTATATTGAAGGAAACCATTAACACCATATTTTTTCCAATTATATATTTTTGTATTAATGGATCTGTGATTTCTTCCAACCTTTTAGCCTCGAACCCTTTTACTTGGTATAACATATTTCAATGTCATGGGACCATGATTTCCATAGAGCACTCCTAAATATGATATACTTTAGGACTACATTTTTTTTCAATTTTATCTTACAAAAGAAAAAAAGAAGAAGACACAAAGCATTTTCATTTTTCCAATCTATTTATTAACTTTTATATTTGAACAATTTACATTACTCATGGTTTTGAATGCGTAATTAAATTTAATGGCCAAAAATTGGTTCTAGATAGCTAGCGTCTCTGAATGTTCTTAATCATTATGGGAGAACCCCTTGCACTGTGTATGTGAATCTAACTCTTTTATCAACAAATAGTATGCCCTATCACTAGGACCAACAACATAATCATTATACATCCCCAAATGTTTCTCTCATAGCTACCACACATTTTGCACAACACCTTTACCATTCAAGGCTGAGAAATTTTATAGGTTAGCTTTGTAATCAAACAAACAAAGTAGCTAGATGATATCTCCTTACCAATCTATTATGTCATGTCAACATTGTGGCTACCTACCTTATTGAGTAGTGAAAATGCTCATATATATTTATTTTAATATTATACTAACTATAGTCTAGAACATATTGCAAGATTTTATTGAAGAGGACTATTCTTATTCTTTGGTAGGATGCAAATGATTTTTAGGATTTATCATGTGTAAAATTTATTGAAATTATTGTACTAATTGAAATAAACAAGTGGAATAGTGGTTGAACCCAATATTTAAAGTAACATCAAGTCTTAAAGGTGACACAAAAAGAGAACAAGCATTGAATTCAAACAAATAACTAACTAACTAAGAAAAAAGCTACCAACAACCAAATACCCACCCCCCCCACCGAAAAAAAAAAGCACAGTGGACTAGCTAACCAAACATTATACAGGGGGCATAGGAACCCCCTTTCAATCCTCATTTAGTTCCTTCAGCTTTTCTAGGAAGTAAGTTTTCTTGGGAGGATGACCTAGCATCATTGGAACCATCACCTTTGAGATTCACCTACATGCATTCATCTCTCCTCCTATGTTTATCCTTCTTTTCTTCCAGCTCCTAAAAGTTATTAAGGGAGAGGGTGGTTTTTTCCATCATCTAATTACTATAGTCAACCAAATCCTAAAGTTTCATGTTAAGTTGGGGCTGGTTTTCCTTCACACTATCCTATCCACTAACTATATTATTCTTCTCCTCGATTGTGACTTGGTTCTTGAGCTCTTTGATTAGATCCTCCAATATTTCCCAATTATTGGGGTTTTGGGAAAAATCATCAGCCACTCCCCACATACTATCATCACCCTTTCCTTGGGTTTTGTAATCCACCCTTTTCTTCATTTCAATAATGGATTCCAATCTATTTTTCTTTTTCTTCAAAAAATTTAGTTCCAGAATGAGCCATTTGGAAATTATGTTTTTCCTATTGTAGAACACACATTACTCATCCACCTTTCTCCTGATAGTGTCTAGAACATAATGATCTTCAGTAGCAACATTTTTACCACCTTAGGAGGGATAATATTTTGGGGAATGGTTAGTTCTCCTAGATAACTAGGTTGAGCGAAAACAAGGGAGGATGGGTTAACAGACTTGGAAGGGAATTTTTTTGGAGTCCAGGATGACTCTATAAACCAAGAGGAAGAGGAGTTTTCAGACACCACAATGTTGTTTTCCTCAGGTTGTTCTATACCAAGATCCTCGCATTTGGCTTTCCTTAGTGGGTTGACTCCAGTACATTTAGAAGGAGGGATTTTGGTCAATGGACTAATAGGGGTAAATTTAGGGTTATTCAATTCAATAGTGAGGGACATGTCATGGTTTGTGCGGTGAGACAAAGAAAGATGAAAATTATAGAGGCAAAGAAGAAGACCTTGATGAAGAGGAGGGCTACCCTTACTCTTTACTTTGGACATAGATTAAGATAAATAGGAAAAAAAATAAAAAGGGAAATTGAACTTAACATTTTGGCAAAAAAGATTCAACATTGAAAAGAGGTGAGAGTGAAACCTCTTAAATATTTACTCCATTGTAATGAATGTGATGAGATCCAGTAAGACATCTTCCCATTCTCTGAGAAGCTCCATCTTGATAAAACCATTCTACAATCTATTTACATTCTCACTAGAGAAAATGAACTATTAATATGATTTAGAACAACAGAGAGGGGGGGGGGGGTGAATCAGTTGTTCTCAGGTCTAGATGTATAAAACAATCTTTTAAACTCTTCAACAAATTAGATCTACTAACCAACACCTACTCAGTCATTACTGATTGCATAACAGAAACATATAACAGTGCAGTCCACTTATCCAATAGCATCTAACTTGTAAAACATAGAAATGTTCAAACCAAAACATTCACACAAGTATCAACACCAAGATTTATAGTGGAAACCCAATTCGGGAAAAACCACTTTGTAACATATTATTATGTTCACTCTTCTGAAGTGAGCTCGGTGAAAAGCCAATCCTGTCAAAGGTTACAAATCCACTGTCAGGTGTGACCCGGTTAAAGGATTTCAACCACTCTGTTAAAAGTGCACCTTGTTATAGGACTTACATACACTCCATTAGAATGCAACCTTGTTCAAAGGATTTATACCTATGACTATTAGGTCAACCTCTGTTAAAAGGATTTTGACTATTACAATGGTTAGAAAGTAGCAGTAATATTGATCTGAGAAATATACAACTCACTTTGCAAATATCAGATCCAATTCTGTACACATATTTTGGCTTACTAACTATGAACCTTTTCCATCTCCATCACTGATCTGCTCAGAACACTTCAAGAAATCACAACACTTCTCCTTCAGCCTTTTCTACTTAGACAGTCAATAACAATACTTCCAGCATTCACTTCTTTCTCTCTACACATTCAATAGCTCGCTTAGGTTTCCTTAATACTACCTCTATTAGGTCAATACATCTTTTGTCACTTAATCTCCTTTGTAGATCTTAGTGTTAGGTCAGATTCATTAAATCCATCCTACATTATGTTCTTCAGCTTATCGTTGAAATATCTTGAATCTATTAAATATTTACAATAAAACATTTTAAAGTACATTAAATGCTTTCATACAATCAATAAATAAAGTCAACACATTTTACATAATTCAAGAATTCAACGATGTCGGTTGGAAATCTGAATTCTTCAACAAATGCAAAATACTGATGCTCGGTCAATACTATGTCCAACTTCTCGGTCTTCTCTAGAAAGCTTGGTCACCACATAAACTATTCCCTCGGCTAACACTGTCTTCCTTGGCAATTAACTAGTGTTCGGTCAACACTATTTTTACTCAACATTCACTAGCTCGGTCGACACAAACAACACTCGACTTAAACTAGATTTCTTCACTTATGCTCGATTAAGCCTACCAGTTTAGTCTTCATTCTTACTGAGATAAAGAATGCATTGTCTTATCATTGTGCCACATAATCAAGTACTCATTTTAGTATCAAGATAACTCAACCTTTCCTTAGGTGTTGTTGTTACCAACCTTGCCTATCCCCTTAGCAACACTCAAATAGATATAGTACTTTCTTAAATAGCAATAGTCTTACCAATTTAGGTTTGACATCAATGACAATACAACAATTGCTTCAATTGCAGTTTCCAACAATCTCCCTCTTTGGCATTGATGGCAACACCATATGAATATCACATGAATTACCAACCAATCCAAAACTTATCTGTCTATCAGATATAATATCCTTAGCTTCATTCTAATACAGAATCAATTAGCCATGTTTGACCATTCACTAAATTTCTCTCACTGTCTTGATCTCCTCATTTTGTGTATTCATCTGTCATTATCTCCCTCTTTGACAAAAATGCCAAAGTAGCAGCAAAAAACATACATCATGTATATGTAGATATCATCCTTTCAGTTCAGTAGACTATTTCTCCCTTTGTCATCTTGCTTATGACTTATTTTGACTTTGTTGTGCTCTTCACAACTCTAGGCTGCTCTTAAAGTGTGACCTTTCTCTGCATCAATATGTTAGATGTTCTTTGCAGCACACTTGATGCAGTGCTCCTAGCTTGACTAGGTAGCCTCAGTTAGGGGAAGGACCTCTAATTGACTTCTCAGGTATTCATGAGCTTCTTTAGGTAAAGCTTTAGTGAATATATCTGCTATTTGTTCCTTGGTATTCACATATTCCATGCAGACCTCTTTATCTTGTACTAGTTCTCTCAAGTAGTGATACTTGATGGCAATGTGTTTGGTCTTTGTGTGCATCACTAGGTTTTTAGAGATGTTGATAGCACTCATGTTGTCATAGAAGATGACAACTGGTTTAGTGATTTCTTCTTTCATGGCTACCAATAATTGCTTTATCCATATCAAATTTGAATAATTGACAACTGCAGCCACATACTCAGCTTTAGCAGTAGATTGGGAAATGCAATTTGGTTTCTTGCTTGTCCAGGAAACTAATCTCTATCCAAGAAAGAAAGCTCCACCACTAGTACTCTTTCTTTCATCTACATTTCCTACCCAATTAGCATCTATATACACTCTTAGTTCAAATTTGTCATCCTTCTTGTAGTACAATCCATAGTCAGTAGTTCCTTTCAAGTATCTCATGATTCTTTTAACTGCCATCATGTGAGTTTCCTTAGGATTGGCAGAAAATCTTGCCACAATCCCAACAGCTAATGCAATATCTAGTCTTCTATGTACAACATACTATACCTTTCCAATCATAGATCTATACAAAGTCTGGTTAACTTCTAGAGCATCATCATTCTTAGACAACTTCTGTCTAGTAGCCATGGGAATACTTACTGGCCTTGAGTCTTCCATACCAAAGGTTTTCAGTATATCATGAACATATTTAGACTGGGTGATGAAAAATCCTTTCTCCATCTGATATACTTGCAAACCAACAAAAAATTTGATCTCCTCAAACATACTCATTTCAAATTCAGTTTGCATTTCATTTGAGAATTTCTTACACAAGGCATCTTGTCCACCAAATATAATATCATCTACAAAGAGTTTGGCTAATAGGATTCCTTTACCTTCTTCATCTTTCATGTACAAATTGCTTATTTCATTTGTCCTTGCGAATCCAATATGTATTAGGTAGTTGTGCAACCTCTCATACCATGCTCTGGGGGCTTTCTTTAATCCATATAGTGCTTTATTCAGTTTGCAAACCATGTGTCTTCTATTTGGGTCAAAAAATCATTTTGGTTGTTCAATATATACTTCTTCTTCCAATATACCATTTTAAAATGTAGACTTGACATCCATATGGTATACCTTGAAACTTTTATAGGTAGCATATGCAAGCAGAGTTCTGACTCCTTCCAATCTTGCTAAAGGGGAAAATGTTTCCCCATAATCCATTCCTTCTTCTTGTGCATAGCCTTTGCATACCAGCCTAGCCTTGTTTCTTGTGATTTGACCATGTTCATTCAGCTTATTATGAAATACCCACTTTGTCCCAATGACATTCTTATCTTCTGGTCTCGGCACCAGAGTCCAAGTATCATCCTTCTCTATCTGGACAATCTCTTCATTCATTTCTTCTATCCAATCTTCATTTTCTAATGCTTCCTTTGTTGCCTCAGGCTCATATTCACATAGTAAACATGTTGGATCTCTCACCTTGCTCTTGTCTAAATTTTGGTATCTTTATCTCCAATAATATATTCAGGCTTGTGATGTCTCCTTACATATTGTGCTAAAATAGGTTCTACTCTTCTTTCATTTGTCTCATCAAGTTCTCCAACAAGATTGTTAGATTCAGCTTATGAATGCACGGCAACCTCTTCCTGATACTTGGTAGCTTCTTCCTGTCGCTCAGCACATTCTTCTTCTCTCTCGGCATTGTTATCCTAATGCTTGACATTTCTCACCCAAGACTCAGCATTAGGTGTAGGTCTGTCACTTGCCTCTTCTTCCTCTATATACACAAAAGATCTGTAATCTTTTGGTAGTCTGTTACTTTCAGCTTCATTTTTCTCTGCATAGTCATCAATTTTGACATTTACACTTTCCACAAGTTTATTAGTGTTAGAATTCAGACACTTATAAGCTTTACTTTTTGTGGAATAGCCTAGGAATATACCCTCATCACTTTTAACATCAAATTTTCCATTCCTACTATCCTTCAATATGTAGCACTTACTTCCAAAGATTCTAAAGTATTTTACATTCGGTGCATACCCATGCCATAATTCATAAGGTGGCAGATTTGTACCTTTTTTTATCTATACTCGGTTAAGAGTATAAATAGCTATACTTACAGCTTCTTTCCAATACTTCTGTGCAACATTCTTTTCAATCATTAATGTTCATGCACAGTCCAACATAGATCTATTCCTTCTCTCTGCTATACCGTTCTATGGATGAGTTCTAGGTGCAGACATCTATCTTTTGATCCCTCTATCATTGAAAAATAGATTGAACTCATTTGATGTGAATTCTCCACCTCGATCAGATCTTAGACACTTTAGGTTTTTACCTGTCTCTTTTTCAACCTTGGCCACATACCACTTAAAATTTTGAAAAGCATCAAATTTTTCTTTTAAGAGCATTACATGCATCATTCTAGTATAATCATCAACAAATAGGATAAGATATCTAGCACCACAATAACTTTGTACACCCATCAGTCCATAAAGGTCAGTATGAACCAAATCTAAGACATTCTCAGAAGTAAAGGTTTTGCTCTTGAAACTAGACTTAGTCATCTTACCCAATTGACATTCTTTGCACATTACATTCTCAGGTTTCTTCAATCTAGGTAGACCTCTCACTTTCTTTTTCTTGCTAATTTCTACCAAATTATCGAAGTTAACATGACATAGCCACTTATGCCATAACCAAATATCATCAAGTTCTGCAATCATACATGTTTCTTCAGATAGGTCTAGATAGAAAAAATTACCTCTTGTTTGTTCTCCACTTTTAATCAGTTCACCTATGGCATCAAATATTTTGGCCTTCCTGTGATGAAATTCCACTCGGTAGCCAGTGCTATTAAGTTGTGCAACACTCAGCAAATTATAATTAAGACCCTCAACCCAATAAGCATTTTCACAAGAGATCTTATCAGTCAACTTAATCAATCCTTTTCCTCTAACAGGACATGGTGCATCATTTCCAAACCTTACACTCCTACCTTTATAATGGTTTAAGGTATCAAACTTACTCTTATCTCCAGTCATATGATGTGAACAACCACTGTCAATAATCCATTTATCATTTTTGTTCACATAAGATATTAATGCAGTTTTCTCATCCTCATCAAATTCATCTTTCATTGCAACATAGACAACTTCAATTTCAGAATCATCACTATCAATGTCAGTCTCTTCTTTAGCAATGTAGCAGGATTTCTTACCTTTCCCTTTGTAGTCCTTATATCTTCAATAATCTCTATCTTCTTTTTTGTCTTTATGCTTGTTGTCTCTTTCTTCATTCTTATTATCCCTATCAGGACATCTAGCAGCTATATGACCAACTTTATTACATGAAAAACATATAATAGGGAGTTTACCTTTGTACCTTCATTTTCCCCTTTTCAGTCTTCTAGCCATAAGAGCTTCTAGATCCTCAAGTTCTTCATCAGATGTGCCACTATCACTATCATTTTCACTTTCACTTTCACTGATGGATCTTTCTTTTTCCTTCTTTGACTTATTCAAAACCATCTATGACTTAAAAGAAGATTCAATACTACCAACAGTGAAGTTATCATAGTTAGAAAGTTCAAAAGCAGTAAGCTTGCCGACCAAACTTTCCAAAGTAAGGACATTAGGAGAGTTACATCTAGATTCCTGGACTGTAGAAATTTTGATTGCATAGATAGGACGCAGAGTTCTCAATACTTTTCCTATTACAGTTTCATCCTCAATAGTTCCATTTTCTCCTCTAATAGCATTTATAACTTCTTTTATTCTACCACAATATTGTGCAATATTCTCACCTTCTTGGATTCTCATTTAATCAAATTTACCTCTTAGGCTCTCGGCTTTTGCTCTCAACACATTCACATCACCGCTATAAATGCTTGCAAGGGTGTCCCACATTTTCTTTGTGGTACTCCAGTCTTTGATGTCTTCATTTTGGATAACTTAGGGCAGATGCAATCTCCAACATTGCTTGGTTGTGCTCTTATTTATCTTTCTTTTCCTCGGTAGTCAGAGGTGCAGTAGGTGTGACATAGTCATGTTCAATGTAATACTTAGCAAAATCACCTATACTGGCCAGATGCAGCTTCATCAAACTTTGCCATGCAGGAAAGTTTTCCTTATTCAGCTTAGGTACCTCCTTATACATCTTGATCATTTGCTTGAGGTACCTTCAAACTTGTTCTCTGTAAGCACCAAGAGCTCTAATACCAATTATTAATATGATTTAAAACAATAGAGAGGGGGGGTGAATCAGTTGTTCTCAGGTCCGGATGTATAAAAAAATCTTTTAAACTCTTCAACAAATCAGATCTAATAACCAACACCTACTTGGTCATTACTGATTGCATAACAAAAACATATAACAGTGCAGTCCACTTATCCAATAGCATCTAACTTGTAAAACACAAAAATGTTCAAACCAAAACATTCACACAAGTATCAACACTAGGATTTATAGTGGAAACCCAATTCGAAAAAAACAAATTTGTAACATGTTACTATTATGTTCACTCTTCTGAAGTGAGCTTGGTGAAAAGCCGACCCTATCAAAGGTTACAAACACACTGTCAGGTGTGACCTAGTTAAAGGATTTCAACCACTCTATTAAAAGTGCACCTTATTATAGGACTTACATACACTCCATTAGAATGCAACCTTGTTCAAAGGATTTATACCTATGACTGTTAGGTCAACCTCTATTAAAAGGATTTTGACTGTTACAATGGTTAGAAAGTAGTAGTAATATTGATCTGAGAAATATACAACTCACTTTGCAAATATCAGATCCAATTCCGTACACATATGCTAGCTTACTGACTGTGAACCTTTTCCATCTGCATCATGATCTGCTTGGAACCCTTCAAGCAATCACAACACTTCTCCTTCATCCTTTTCTGCTTAGACAGTCAATAACAATACTTCCAGCATTCACTTCTTTCTCTCTACACATTCAACCTCTTGCTTAGGTTTCCTTAATACTACCTCTATTAGGTCAATACATCTTTTGCTGCTTAATCTCCTTCATAGATCTTAAGGTTAGGTCAGATTCATTGAATCCATCCTACATTATGTTCTTCAGCTTATCTTTGAAATATTTCAAATCTCTTAAAGATTTCCAATAAAATATTTTATAGTGCATTAAATGCTTTCATATAATCAATAAATAAAGTCAACACATTTTACATAATTCAAAAATTCAATGATGTCGGCTGGAACTCTGAATTCTTCAACAAATACAAAATACTAACGCTCGTTCAATACTGTGTCCAACTTCTCGGTCTTCTCTAGAAAGCTCGGTCACCACATAAACTATTCCCTCGACTAACTCTGTCTTCCTCGGCAATTAACTAGTGTTCGGTCAACACTATTTTTACTTGACATTCACTAGCTCAGTCGACACAAACAACACTTGGCTTAAACTAGATTTCTTCACTTATGCTTGATTAAGCCTACCAGTTTGGTCTTCATTCTTACTGAGATAAACAATACATTGTCTTATCATTGTGCCACATAATCAAGTACTCATTAAAGTATCAAGATAACTCAACCTTTCCTTAGGTGCTATTGTTACCAACCTTGCTTATCCCCTTAGCAACACTAAAATAGATATAGTACTTTCTTAAATAGCAATAGTCTTACCAATTAAGGTTTGACATCAATGAAAATACAACAATTGCTTCAATTGCAGTTTCGAACACAAACAAATTCAAATCTGATTTGTAGTGGGCATTGAATTTGCAAGGCATCACTTTTCTTTATGCTAACATATCTATGGCCACGATAATGGTTTCTATTGAAACCATAAAAGACACACCACTAATGCACACCTTACCATCTACCCAAGAAGTAGCAAATTTAGTCGATTGGTCTGGGTTATAACCCTTCATTATTTCCACATACTATTTCAAATGGCCCACCTAGTTTATGGGCCATAGAACTGATATTTTTGTACTCGTCACAAGTATCCAGCTCAATTTGGTTAATATCTCCACCCATATTGAAAATAGAGATATAAATTTGACAAAGGATAGCACAGAGAGAAATGACAAACTAGAACAATAGTAGAGAAGAAAATACAAATCTTAAAACCCCAATGAAAGTACTTAGCATTTCCTATCATTGTAAATATTGAAGTGTGAGTGTCATTATTGCCAAGCTTGGGAATATCCTTTGCAATCTCCACATGAGATGCATGCAGGAGATCTTGGGTGGTATTCTAAGTTATTATGTTTTTGGAGAAGAGACCCATCACCACAAGCCTATCAACCATCTGTTGCCTTCTCTATAGACATGATAGCATTTAAACCTTTCCACTTTGTCAAAAAGATTTTTGGTTTTAGTGATTACATCAGCCGTTTCCCATCCTAAAGTACTTTTACCTGTCAACATCATGATAACATTCCTGGCATCACCCTCCATAATAGTTTTCATAAATCCTTGCATGACAGTCAAATCCACCCCATGAAACCTGGAAAAAAAACCTATGTCGTGTGAGCAATCTGGGATCTAAAGTTGACAGAGAAGGCAACCAAGGTGACGTTTAGCATGTCTCTTATGAGACCACCCCTCCCGCCTGACCCAAATTATCAAGAGAAGAGACATCAAAAATTAATTTGACCCATCCAAGATCGAGGGGACTGATTAAAATTGTTGTTATTGATTAATAATTTTATTTATTTGTTTTTGTTACTCATAAATTATAAACACCATATTTTTAACTTTGTATTGGTTCTTGTCATTTTTAAAGGCCACGTGCTTATTTTCTTTCTTAGCTTAGCTAATTTAATATTAAGATGTCACTTCATGCGACCTTTACTTTTCAGATTATAAGTTTTGAGATTTTAAATAGTATTTTAGTATATAATCCTTTCAATAAACAAGTGAATAATTAAGATATCATAGATTTGTATCCATTACAATACCAAATTCGATTGACGAGACCAGCGTAAAAAGCGAGTAGAACAAACTGTAAGACATGTCAGCAAAGCCAAAAAGAGACAAGGAGGTTATCCGTTGCTAGACCCTTGCAAAATATCAAATGTGGCTGTAGGATAGGGTAGATCTGTAGCCTAATTTACCATCAACAGATATGATAGTACTTGTTGGCACCCAAAAGTGCCTTTTCCCCTAATGGAAAAGCCAGATTTTTGTGTTTTAAGTATCTCGGTGATGGATAGTCTCTAGGTGTATTGAGTAAAGGTTTTTCTAATAGCAAGCACCAGACGAAACCGCCTTCAGTAAAATTTTCATGGCTCCCCTTGAGTACACCCTACCCGAAATTTTTATGACATTCTTCCTTGTGTTTGCACTGTATTTTGTGATCAAACTGGTCTGGGGATCTAATCCAATTGGAAGTAGGCAGAATACTATGAGAATTCCCCCAGGAAAAATGGGATGGCCGGTGCTAGGAGAGACACTTTCATACCTAAGACCTCACTTGGCTACTACACCAGGAGAATTTATGGAAGAACATACTTCTAGGTAATTTTCATAACTTTACATTTTGTGTTAAAGTGGATGAACTTAGTCGAGTAATTTTCAATTGGTAAGGAATCATTGTGAATTGTAGGTATGGGAAGATTTTCAAGTCACATTTATTCGGACACCCAACCGTGGTCTCAGCGGACCCAAGTCTTAACAACTTCATTCTACAAAATGAAGGGCGGCTCTTCGAATGCAATTATCCCTCTAGTATAGCCGGCATCTTGGGGAAATGGTCTATGCTAGTACTGGTGGGAGACATGCACAAACATATGCGAAGCATTGCCTTGAATTTTATGAGTAACTCAAAGCTTAGGAACCATATTTTAGAGGAGATAAATTCAAATGCTTTGTACATTCTCAAGTCGTGGAAGGAAAACAAGCTTATCAGTGCGCAAGCGGAGTCCAAAAAGGTGGCAGGCCATATAATATTGTATAATGAGGTAATGTAGAGAATGTTCGAATTGCTTATCTGCTAGCTAAATATTTTTCAATCCTGCTCTTTTGCGTTGCAGTACACCTTCAACCTGATGGCCAGCCAAATCATGAGCTGCAATCCATGGGAACCCCAGACAGAGTATCTAATGAGAGAGTACTTTTCTTTTATGAAAGGAGTGGTATCTGTACCTTTGAATCTTCCAGGGACTCACTACAGGAGAGCATTCAAGGTAAAGCACTCTCTAACCCTAGATTTTTTTAGGGTTTAACTTAACCATAAAATGGTTTGCTGGTTTTTTTTTCTGGTTTATGTTTTGTTGGCTGAATTCAGTCTCTGAATTCCTTTCGAAATGTTTTGTTGGTTGAATTCATAGTCTGAGAATTGCTTTCGAACTGTCGTTTGACTTGATGTTATTTTGATGGGTTCTGGCCCTTCCTGATTGAACTTAATCAGAACTTAAATCTAAAATGCTTTCGCTTCTGGCTTGTATGAAAGTTTTTTTTGTTTGCACAGTCCAGAGCAACAATACTAGAAATTGTGAAGAAGAAAATGGAGGAGAGAAGAAGCAAATCGGACTATAAACATAAGGACCTGCTAAGCACAGTAATGGAGGAAGGCAGTCTGTCTACAGAACAGATCTTAGATCTCATTCTTAACTTTCTGTTTGCCGGCCATGAGACTTCCTCGGTAGCTTTGACTCTAGCAATTTACTTCTTAGCGAGATCCCCCAAGGCTATGCAACACCTACGGGTACGAAATATTTTCTAGGCTGGGTATGTAATTTGATTTTCTCGCCAGTTGACTTATAAGATATTTCTGTCTTGCAGTCAGAACATTTGGGTATATTAAGACAAAAGGAGCCCTCGGAGATGGATTCAGGCCCGAACTGGGAGGACTACAAACGAATGCAGTTTACTCAATGTGTTGGTTCCTTTTTCTTGTGCTTTTATTCAGTATAGACAAAGTTTGAGGCCTAGAAATTAGATCTGAAGTCCATATTACCGTCTTGTTTGCAGGTAATTGATGAGACCCTCAGGCTGGGAAACGTGGTCCGTTTTGTGCACCGGAAAGCCCTTCAAAATGTGCATTTTAAAGGTAGGGGCTTTTATTGGACACTATTTAGCAAGCTCAAAACAATTTTACTAAATTTGTCACTGATATACATGATTCGTAATGATATTCATATGTAGGATACGAGATACCTGCTGGATGGAAAGTTATACCTGTTTTTGATGCGGTGCATTTAAATGCGACTATCTACCCAAATCCCACGGAGTTTAATCCATGGAGATGGCAGGTACGTATATGCCCAAATGAATGCTCCAGATTACACTTGTCCTGAAACAGAAAAAGTTCTAACCCTAATCATGTTATGTAACGTAGAATATGGAGAGCGGAACATATTTTACGCCTTTTGGAGGAGGCCCAAGATTGTGCACTGGAATCGAACTTGCAAAAGTAGAGATTGCTGTTTTCCTTCATCACCTTGTACTCAGATACAGGTATACACCAAAATTTCTCATTGATTACAAGTGAAATGAAATCGATAATATGTCATATATGTGTATACAGAAAAACAATGCAAATTAATTGAAAATCTACAGCTGTATAATGAGTTGAATTCAGTTGGTTATAATGCTATGTTTTTCTGTTTGGTTGTTCATACAAATATTTAAGAAAGTGGAATTTTTAATGTGAATATGGTTTGTATATTAAGTGGATTTCAATGTAGGGATTCCTAGTGTTCCAGAAGTAATTTGTGTTGTATTTTCTCTGAAACTAGATTGATCTAATATTGACGCTCATAAGAACATCTAATATGTTTTATAAAATCCTAAACTATGGTCATATGGGTATACAGCAAAATCCCTAAAATGAATTGACAATATATTCGGAGTTCATGATTTCATTGTATACAGCGAAATCCCTAAAATGAATTGAAAATATATTATGAGTTCATGATTTCATCGTATACAGAAAAATCCCTAAAATGAATTGAAAATATATTATGAGTTCGTGATTTCATTATGTCGTCTAAACACTTTCATTTTAATCATTGCAAAGTTGTGTTTGATGTGCAGGTGGGAATTAGTTGGATCGGACCACCCATTTGTTTTTCCATTCGTGGAGTTCAAAAAGGGGCTTCCAATTACACTAAGCTCGCTCGCTGAGGATTGAGCTTTAGAAAGACACAATATGCATCATATGTAAACATAGAAAGGACGTAATGGGTACAGGTACTTAGGCAATGGGATAAAATCTGAGGTTCCAGCTTCTGCACGCATTTCTCTCTGTATACGGGTCTTCATCAACACGATTGCAGAAAGATCTTGGTGTTCATCAGGATATCTTTTCTGGTAGAAGAAAAAGTAGAATTGTGTGAATTACAATTTACCTTGTGAAACATAAAGGTCATAGTCTAGTCATGAAAATGTCATCCTTTGTATTGTGATCTTCAAGTGGAGATTTGAAGAACCAGTTAGTGTCACTATCTACTGTTTATCGCACGCTTTGAACTCATCAAAACAGTTGCATGATTGTATGTGCTTTTCAGACAATGATTGTAACAGTTCCACCAGATTATAATGCATTTATTTCCTGTTGTTGTCAACTTGTTTTAGAATGCCTAATACAATATGCTTTCAGAACTCGAGAGGACACTGAATGTTTATGGAAATTACTTTTTTTCTTGACTTTGCTATTTTTTAATCGTACCCTTTCCATCATGGTTATCCAGGCCTATTATTGCCTTGCGAATTGGAGTACAGTACGAGGTTGACACTTCGTTTCTTTGTTTTTCCCTTTGTCTTGAGGCAATGTTTCGCTTAGAACACAGACAAATGAAAACGTGGGAGGTATGAAAAGACGGTTGATGTTTTTTCCCAGTTGAATTGACATGAAGAGCAGCTAAATAACGTAGAAAGCGAAGTGCAAACCCGTAAGAATCTGTATACACATTTAACATAGAAGAAGACAGTAATATTCAGCAGAGTTGAAAGACAATAATCATATAGCTGATGTTGGAATAAAATAATTATTTTTCTGTTAATATAATAGCTATTATACTTATCTTAAATGTAACTATTTTGAAATACGTGGAACGATGTTTCTTGGTGTTAGAGATCTTCAGATAGACTTATCTAAAACTTGAATAAATTATCCATTCATCTTAAATATATTTACAATAGTGAAAAAATTTGGGAAAACACATTGATGCAATAATTCTATAATTATTGTTCTTTTAAACAAAATAGGAACAAAACAACTTGTTTATTATATAAGAGATTTATAAAAAAATATATATTTATTAACAAGTATTGATAATTTGGTGGATAAATGATTGTCAAATTTAAAGCTAGAGATAAATATTTTTGTTAATACACTCTTCTATTCTACTCAGCATCTTTTACTATTGTAGAGTGTCCTTTGATATATTAATTTATATAACAAAAAGAGTACTCAATATTTATTTTACATGATATTACAAATGGTTTGAATAATTATATATATTATTAATCTTTTAAATTAAAATATAAAAAAAATTATTTTTTTAATCGGTAAAAGATTATTTTATTAATATATGTAAAATAAGATATTAGATCACAGTTTGGATTCAACATTGTCTGAACACCACCTCAAAAATTGACATTCACTACCTAACTGCACCAAAAACCCACCACCCAATAACATACTACCACATTACCAAATAATTGACTCGGTGTAAATACATTAGTACAAAATCACCACCCCTACCTAGATTATCACTATACACACCAAATACTACTATCAATTAACGGATATTACATGACCATATACATTGCCACTATTACAAAATTTGACAATAACTTGATAGAAAAATTGATAGATTTCAAGAGAAAGAGTGGGGTGAAAGCTAGAGGGGTGATGAGCCACCCTTACTGACATCATCACCGCCACCCGACACCTCACCTTCCAAATGCATTCCACATGAGGAGAAACCCACAATGTTGTTGGTCTCCTCAGTGAGAGAAACGCCACCTCCATCAACCTCATTATGTGCTCGACAAAATATTATATGGGTTGCACGACCACCCCTATAATTGTCACCTCAAGCTGAATTGGCTCATCCATGGCCATGACCCCTTGAATTTTTTGTCCTCTCCCTCCTCTCTCACTCTATATCCTCCCATGCCCCCATTAGTTTCAACCAGAACATGGTTGGGTTCATCTGGTTTCGTGGAATTATTTCCGCCAATTTAAGGTCATAATCATAGTCAAAATCGACCAATAATGCCCACTCCTTGCCCTCATATGTCCTTTCTAGGCCATTCCTTAGGCCTCTAAGCAAAAGAAAGGGGTGCACCAGAGGAGTTTTCCAAAGCATGTCAAACCAATAACCATGCATAGTCACAAACCCTCATCCAAGGGCAGCAAATTCCAAAATATCATCCAATCCCACCCTCCACTCTAGTCACACACAATGCTCCATACTTCACCTCACCTCATCCCTTATTCCGAAGTGAAAACCCCAAGCACAAAATAAGGCTCTAATGTCATATTGGTTCACCAATAGAACCCTGATACTGCATACTCAACCCCTAGTAGTGCCCAAATGATATTAAGAAAAAAGGGATGTATAGAGGAAAAAACATTCTTCAATCACTCCTTTGTCACCAACCTTTTGTAGGCCCTATTTTGATTCATGGCATCAAAGAAGAAATTGGCCTCCAATCTATGTCTCTGCACTCCACTCTTTAGAAAACACCTGCCACATCAAACGTCCATGCAGTCAAATGTACCTCTGAGCTTGAAATGAGAGTAATGTATATAATGTTGCCCAACCTCTGCTTTCATTGCTCCCATAGAAATTTATGCGATGCCAATATTTGTGAAGACAAATTGTGCCACCTTCCTCTTTACTGAATGCAAACTCTATCCTTCACCATCCTTCGAGAAATCTACCTACTGAAAAATATCACATCATATCCAATCCACTCATTTTCCATGATTTGACCTCCCTCCACCTTCTATGTTGTCGTCACGTTAAGTGCCAACTTGGACAAAAGTCCGACAGCATATTTCCTTCCTGGTAGACATGCGAGATTTTGAGATCTTGAAAAAATAATAGTTTTTTTCCTGATTATTTTGACTACCCTTTACAATCACCATGCATATGATTCACCTATTGCAATAGAATTCACTATAATTTGAGAGTTAGCCTCCAAATTTAATTTTTCTACATGTAGCCTCTTTGCCATTTCAACCCCCAACAAAACTGCCTAAACCTCATCTTGATTATTTGTCCCCACTTCCAACTTCTTATATTCAATGGCAATAATGTGACTATAGGGATCCCTAGCCACACATCTAGCCCTGGAAGGCCCTGGGTTTCCTCTCACTTCTCTATCAAAATTTAAGTCGATCCATCCCTCTTTCAGGTCCTCCCACTTCACCTCTCCCCTTATCAGTGTTAAAAGATCAACCTTCATACATTCATTAACAAGTAAAATTATTTTTTTATTATATAATATATTTATGAAAGTATTTTTATTTTTTATTTTAAAATTTGTGTTTATAAATGAAAATAAATTTATTATCCAGTATTGATATTTTAGTCTGTAAATGATTATCAAATACAAAGGTAGAGATAATTGATTTTGTTAATACATTTGTCCTATTATACTACACATCTTCTTGCCATATTAGATTGTTGTTTAATATAATAATTCATACAAAAGAAAATTACTCAATATTTTTTATATGATATTAATTAAATATTTATTTTATATGACCTTAACAAGGAACTCAAAGCTACTCTAGAAGTTGTATCTTTTTATCTTAGATGGAAACCACACATTCCATATAAATGGAGGCATATCAACACTATTTAATTTAAAGGTCTTAATTGTTCAATTTATTATATAAGTTCATTACTATTTATTTTCAAGGTAAGGATCTTCTCTTTGCTCATATTAGATTCATTTAATCTACTGCTCCTACTATTCTATATATTTTGATAAGTGACTTTAGTGTTATCCCAAACCTTGATGAGAAACTTCATGGTTTTGTCCAAGTATGTACTTTATCAATCAATCTTCCATATAATATATTAAATCTTAGAGTACCTAACGTAAAATGAATGAGTGGAAATAATAATAATAATAATAATAATAATAATAAGTGGAACTAATTCAAATTTCTATCATCTAGACCGGTTTTTCTCATAAAAGATTGGAGATGACTAGATCTTGATTGTTAAAACCTTCAAATAGAAGGTTTTTATTCATTGGGAATTTAATTTTTTTCTAGAGTTTTTCTTCCTAAAAATCCTTTTGTGAAGCTCTAATAAATCTAGTTTAAGAATTTAGGTATTCCCAAAATATGGTTGAATGATGCTCGATTATTAAGCCTTTATATGAAAAAACTATGTTTTCCTTTAGAAAACAATATGAGTTCATTATATTCATTAATGTCAGCCTAATATGGATAGATGTCCAAAAATAGGTCTTAAGATATCCATATTTTCTCTGGTGATGATATTGAGTGAGTATGGGTTATTTTCAAAGGGTGACAGTACTAGAAGATGGGATAAGAGGGAAAGAATATTTAAGTCTATGTTGTAGATATTTCACTATCATAATTTTAGGGCCTCAATTTAGTTGATGTGGTTGATAGTTTTAGTCATATGACAATATAGTTATCTATCAAAACTAGTCTAGCAGATGCATTGCAATTTTGATTCTTGATTTCTAGTTTTGAGGACATGTTTAAATTTCTTGTGTAGAAACTTAGTTCAATTTTTAGGTATTGGTTCACTCCACAATATAAGTTTTGATGCTTTTCATAACACCCCACTAAGGAACCTGGGAGGAAAGCTACTAAATCTCTACAGTAACATAAAAAATAATTTTGAATTACAAATAAATCTTCAACTAAAATTTACTCAGTATAAGTGCATAATTAAATATATAATGCCACATTATATTTACATTCATTAAAAGCATAAATAGAAAAAAGATCTATAAAACTAAGCTATATACTCTATGGATTCCCTAATATCACTACTAAGAAATATAACAAAAATATATTTAACTTACTAAAACACTAATGAAATACATATCATTAATTATGAACATCATTACCATAATAACTAGAAAATATCAAAGCAATGATAACATATAATCTTATATTCATAAATGATACCAAAATCAATCTATCTATCTTTAAAATATCCTTTTAATAATCCATTCATTACATAATTAAAATTATGTCAACCTCCTCATTGAGTGTTCAATTACAATATCAATTAAAAATAATCAATGATACATGGCTTGATACAATATCCAAATGAATATCCTCAAGAAATACAAAAAACAATATTGAAAATAGGATTCCATTCCACAGTCACATATAATCAACTAAAACTCCAAGGAAGACCACAAGTACCAGGTACTATGTGGAACCTTGATGTACACCTCACCGTGCCAAGGAGATAGACACAATTCCCCATGCACAATCAAGCCAAAGAAAGGAACAATATTATGATCAACCTCCAAAGACACAAAGGAAGCACAAAGACTTATTGAGGTAAACTAAAAAACCAAATGAGTGGATTTTTAAATAAATTTGGAAGATTGTCATCACAGAGCCCTCCATCTTGAGTTATACTTGTAGTCTCTCTAGACCACATCCCCAAAGTGAGAAATCATGTGGAAATTAAAAAATACTTTGGTGAAGACAAGGAATTTATATCATGCCAGTTCAATACTTCCCATGGATAGAAAAGCATCATCCCACTCCCATCCTTAGTCCGAACAAGAACATAAGGCATGAGTGAGGCTTTATTATTATCTTTTTTAATTTGCTTACATCAGTTCATTTATTAAGTTAGCACATGATTAATCTACTCACAAATGAGTTACCATGGGAGTCACTTAGGACCATGACCCCTATTAAGAGACACTTCTCCCTATAATGCATCTATATATCCAACCCCATATGCTAAAAATAAATAAAACAAAGAGCATAATCATCTCTTATCAACATGAATAACATCATCCTAAACCAATAGCATCAAAGAGGACCATACAAAATTGAAATAGAAACTTTCACAAAGGCTATTCACATAGGCAAGTCCTAATCTAAAAATAGCAAGCATAACTCTAATGCCCAAATTTTCAAGTCAAATTTTGGTCACGAAACCACATATTTTTCTTTTACATGATATAAGTACGCCTAGTATTTTACAATAGAATGTACATTGTGAGGTATTGATGTCATGCCTAAAATTTTACACTTGAAATAAAATGCAACTATTTTGTTTTTGTATAAATGTCATATAGAAAATACTTGTTAGGCTTAATCATGGTGAAAGAATATATGTCTTGATAGATTTTACACATATAAAATTTGTAGCATTTTCATGTTTTAGACTCAAACAAAATATAATGAATACCTTCTTAGAAACCCTTTCACACCATCT
Source organism: Chamaecyparis obtusa (assembly GCA_027943335.1). Classification (NCBI taxonomy): domain Eukaryota; kingdom Viridiplantae; phylum Streptophyta; class Pinopsida; order Cupressales; family Cupressaceae; genus Chamaecyparis; species Chamaecyparis obtusa. The sequence goes on from BSBK01003812.1 coordinate 190,071, forward strand.
TGAGTTTTGATAATCCAAAAGGTTTAGGAATATAAGTACAAATCATTTTCAAGGATGGATTTACAAAGGTCATTCCTTACTAATCATTCTTTGAAGTAAAACTAGTTATGTTACTTTGACATAACCTAAGGCCTAATAATAAAATTGATTTTAACTAACCACATTCTTAAATCATACTAACTGGTGAATTAATATTTTGAATTTTACTTTTATCTATACCAAAAAATTTAAGAACTAAAATAATTTTGGTTTCCCTTATTTTTCTAACCATGAAAATAACACTTAACATTTGTGGTCTTTAAATAAATTAAGATGTTCATTTAGTATTGATTTGTATTACCTTATAGCTACATAGTCTAATATTAAAATATTAGATTTGATATAAAAAATAAAAATTATAATAATAATAAACAATAATATAATAATAATTTATTATCATCTCCTAACTATTATTTTTGAAATAGAATAAATTAAACCCTCTTTTTAATTTACTATAACAAATTCATAATATAGAAATGATTTTGTTATGTCTTTTAGTTATTCTATAAGATAAAGTAAATCTTATGTAAATCTTCATTCTATATTTATGAAATAAGGACCCTTCAAATGTAAAATGATTATGTTATATTTCCTAAGTTTTCTTTCTTTTAAAAAATAATAATTAAACAAATCTTCTTTGGATATTCTTTTATGAAGAAAAATCACATTGTAATATAGAAGTGATTCTATTATAACTTCTAAGTTATTTTCTAGTTTAAAATAAAATAAATATTCATTCTGTTTATATGATACAAAAATCAATTCATAATATCCAAATGAATTTGTATTAAAATAAACTCAAATTCAAATCAGTTAAAAACTTACACCACACATACCATCAATTATTGCTATAAAAAAAATAATAATAATGATATTGGAGAATTTAGTAGAACCCTATCTCATTATATTTCATAGATTAGCAATCTTAATACAATTCTTATTTCCCATTATTAATTAAACTGTTCCTGTGCAAAATCAGCAAATATTATGTTTATATTAGTCTTGCTTTTACTAACATCAGAAAGTTGGTTTTTATTTTCCTTTTAAAGCTTAATGCAAGAATCTACATGAACCTGAAGCTATAAAGCATTTACATACAATTTATTGGAGCCCCAATAATTTTAAATTTCTATGAGTTAAATGATTAAAAATGTTGCCTGCTAAATTTCATTTATGGTTTTGAAATTGTATGACACAGATTTATACAAAGCTTAGAATGCATTATTCAAGGCATGGTTTGGAAGCAAGATTATCGTAAAGGAATTGTACAGAAGAAGAGGCAATGCATAATATACTTATTTTATTATGATACACATTGTCTTATCTTTGCCATATCAATTTTCAATCCGTATTGAAATGGTACAGTAGATTAAATCAAATAGCTTAACTCAAGGTCAGCATACTTCTCGCTACGAAGGTACGAGGTACGAGGTACCAAACATTAATGATGACATCATAAAGTTGAATCCATTGACAAAAAGTTTGGCATTGAATTCCATGGACACGAGTAGCATTTTTGAGTTTTTTAATAAGACTTTCCCCTATTTCTTAAATTGACCAAGCTAAGCACGCAACACATAGTTGCCTTCTCATGTTCTACCCAATACCATTCAATTAATTTAAGAAGTATACCTTAATAAATTTAGCTCATCAAGCTCTCATAATCGGGTTGGGAAGCAGAGCTCAATTCATTCTTATAGAATGCCATTTCATTTAGCTATCATAAAAGTTTAGGAAGATATTCTAGAATCTATATTTGTATTTAGGAAGATATTCTAGAATCTATATTTGAATAAGATACAAATATGGATGAATAAATACAATTAGCCTTGGTATTCAATATCTTATTTCCTTTCTTATTTACTAATTTCTCTATTCAGTTAATGTACCTGTGGGACAAGCAATGATTCCACTCACACACAAACTAAGCATTTCTATGTTCTTTAATAGCATGTAAATAAGTGTTGAGATGACTATTTTTCCTACTCGCTGAAGTGTAAATGCTTCCACTACAAGTTTGACTTGTAAATTAGAACATTTGACGAGGCTTAGAAATAGAACTAACTAACTATATATATATATATATATATATATATATATATATATATATATATATATATATATATATATATATATACATATATATATATATATATATGTCTATATATATATATATATATATATATATATATATATGTATATATATATGTATATATATATATATATATATATATAGACATATATATATATATATATATGTATGTATATATATATATATATATATAGACATATATATATATATATAGACATATATATATATATATATATATATATATATAGACATATATATATATATATATATATAGACATATATATATATATATATATATAGACATATATATATATATATATATATATATATATATATATGTCTATATATATATATATATATATATATATATATATATATATATATATATATGTATATATATATATATGTCTATGTGTGTGTGTGTGTGTGTTGAGATGCCTATTTTTCCTGCTCGCTGAAGTGTACATGCTTCCACTACAAGTTTGACTTGTAAATTAGAACATTGCTGAGGCTTAGAAATAGATCTAACAACAATGGAAAAAGGAAGAGTTCGATATATATATATACACACACACACATACATATATATGTATACATACATATATATATATAGATATGTATATATATATGTGTGTGTGTGTGTGTGTGTGTGTGTGTGTGTATGTGTGTATATATGTATGTATGTATATATGTATGTATGTATGTATGTATGTATGTATGTCTATGTGTGTGTGTGTGTGTGTGTATGTATGTACACATACATACATATATATGTGTGTGTGTGTGCATACATACATACATACATACATACATACATACATACATACATACATACATATATATATATATATATATATATATATATATATATATATATATATATATATATATATATATATATATACATATTAACTAATATGTAATTTCAAGGGCAGCAGGTATATGGTCCCTTGATGGATGGACGACCACAAGTCTTAATTCGTGAGTTCCTTAAATCCTCTTACCTATCTTCATGTAGTCTTGTTTCTAGCTCTAGTTTTATTGTTTTCATTGGTATATTTTGAGTTGGGCTACAATTTACATTGAGAAATAGGGAATACTGAGAGGGGGGGTGAATTAGTATTCTACAAACTTTTACTTTTGTCCAATTATGGATATAAAAGATTATCTTGATACTTGCATCACAGCGTAAACTAAAGAACATGCATAACAGTAAAGCAAATGAACTCATAACACATTATTTGTTCGCAAGGAAACCCTAGCCAAGGGAAAACCCTGGTGGGGATGGTACCCACAAAGATCCACTAATCAAAAGTATCATGTTAATGATGTTAACCCTGTTAGGAGTCTATTACATACATATAGTGTCTCAGTCCTAATTAAGGGACTCTAGGCCTTGTTAGAAGCCTCAACCCTGCTAAGAGTTGGTAGAGCATAAAATGATTACAAGATGAGCCCACTGCCCAAATAAGTAATGTATAATAGTATCTGATTACAAAAGCATAAGGTAAATAACCTTTCACTGCTGCCGAATAGCTTTCCTATTATGATCTTTCTCTTTTCTTGCATATACAACTTTGCATCAATAGCTTTTTGCATACATCAATTACACTTATTACTTCACTTTTTCTTCACATTACATATCTCTTACATTTATACAAGCTATTAGGAATAATAACTTTTACAATCATCTTTACTAAACATAAAGCACTTTTACAAAATATATTTTAACAAGCGCTACCCAAGGGTTAACATCTAGGATGTCATCCCTTCATATGATTAAGACATTATTTTGATAAAAAAAATGATCCCTTAACTATTTACCAATTTTGTCTTCTTCTTTGTCCTATTAGCTTCAACTTTGTTCCTGTAATACTACAATAACTTCTTCCGTACATGTCGTACAGACTTGCACTCTCAAGTGAGTCTTCAATATGCATCATAGTATCCATGTTCAAGTGTGCAAGCACAGAAATTACTTCTATCGATGTCACCAATCAAAACTCTCTAGTTAGATAGGGAAAATATTGCTTACACTTAGACAATTTTGCTCTGCGCTCTGTCATACTTGCTCTTTGTGATATACGATCTTCATGTAGATCATATGTTGCCATAATGACAACATCTAGATATCTAAATCAGCCAAATTGCCAACAATCTCCCCCTTTGTCATTGGTGGCAACATATGAGAAAATTGGCGAAGTCTCAAAATTTCAAAACTCAAAATTGTGGCCATAGGAAAAATTATATCTTCACTATCCTTATAGCTCCATATATCTTATCTATACTTTATACTCCCCCTAGGAATATACTTCCTTAGCATATATATGTCAATTTTCTACTATCACTCCCCCTTTGACAACAATGACAAAAAAAAGGGTGCCAACACTGAGTTCTCAAAATTGTTTACCTTGATTCAAAATTGCAGAGCCGGCAGGCTTGCAACACAATCTGCAAAGTTCACTTTTATGTTCTCTATTTCTTTCTCTCATGCCTTCTTAATGGTGTCTGCAACATTGAGTAGTGCACATAGACCATAAGATGTGATCTCACATGCATGACAGTTTGCAAAATTAAACTTCTCATAAGATGTCTTAGATGAAAGACATTCTTCCAACTGTCCTTCAATCATACTTAACTTGATTGAAATGTGCTCTCTTAAAAGAGCGAATCTTCTCAATTTCCTATCTTTTTCATCATTAAGAATCCTTATTTCATCATTCATTTTACTGATTCTTTTCTCAATATCCAATATCTTTACATTAGGGCTAGTTAATAGATTTACCTCTGACTGAATTTCTACCTTCTTTACTCTTATCTTCTTAGTCACTTCTGATACATGATTTTCTTTATATGTACACTGTATATATAGAGCTTTTCCTCTATCCAAATTCTTTCTCAAATATTTTATGCACACATCTAAATTATTGATATCATTTCTGATATTTTGATTTATATCAAGGAACATTTTGGCCTCATAGGCTACCTGAGCCTTCACTATGGCAATATCTGACAAATTTGTGAATTCATTGTTAAATGTCTTCATCACTTCTCTAGCTCTTATTTATGGATCTACCTCTATTACCTGATTAGTCACAACACTCTGCAACTTCATTGTTACTTCTTGCAATAATTTTTCAAGGCTTTTCACCTTCTTATTCTTACCAATTATCTTGTTCAAGGATGAGATCAACTCCTTATGCAGTCAAGGCTAGAGGATCCAATTAAGGACTGTTTGACCTTGCAGCCAAACACCAACACAGCCAAAATACGCAACAAGAAACTGGATCTGAAAGAAAATAGATGTATGTATTCATCAATTAACTGATTACATGCAATGTACTGGGCTATAAGGCCTTCTTGGTTATGACCAATTACAATGCAAGAAACAGTTCTACAAGATCACAAAGGATCCAACCACTTCTCCTCAGCTAGCCTAGGTGGGTAAAAGTACAAAGCTGTGTCACACTTTTATAAAGGAAAAGGTCAACAACACACAAAAATTTTAACTTTAATGACATAAAAATGGCATTTATGTTTAAAATTTGGAGATGATGTAAACTAATGAAATGTGTGAAAGTGGATGAAGTTTATGGCTATAATTTTTTTAATTTTTTTTGAACAAGAATTCACATAGTTTTTAAATTTTTTAAGTCCATTTTTTACTTGCTGAAAAATGCTGAAAAATGAGGGTCTTGTCCGCACCAAAAAAGTATATGCAAATAATCTCTTTTTCCTTTGATTTCAAAATATGTCATAGATAAAATGTATAGCTAGTGCAGAAAAGAAGAAAAATTAGTTTTCAATGTATATTTTCTCTATTATAACTACTCAAAGTCGAACATACTTGAAATCGATAGTTTTCATCTCGCGTCAAATTTCCCCTATCAAATCTACACCATTCAAAAAATAAATTACACACTCTTGAAGATAACTCTCTCCTCTAGTGTTAAATATAAATTTTCAATTTTTTTGATAAGCTTTACTATTTTTTTCTATTTTTGAAGCATCTTGTTCTCGAATGTTAAAATACCTACTTGTAGTATTTTGAAATTATAATATATTAGATCTAATTAAAATACTATAAAAATTATATGATGATAATCTTGACTCTGTGCTCTAAAAAAGGGTATTTTTATATTTGTAAAAAAATATCATTAAAAAGAGTAAGAGTTATTGAAACATCGCTTTTCTGAAATAATTTTATTTCTTTAGTAAGTGTTATAAAACATACAGTTAATAGATATTTCCAATTGGAAAAGGTGAAGAACTTATCTAACTTAGCTAGAATGAATCTAGCTAGACCATATGTTTGACAAAAAATAATTTTAGTTAGAAATACTCAAATTTAGCTGTGCTGATAAGTTGTCCTGAAACGTGACACAGCTTTGTGCTTTTACCCAAGTATGCAACACAACCAGACACTGGTAGGCACTCCAAGAAAGATCTAAACCTATACTCAAACTTCTAAGCAATCTTTCTGCTACCTAAGCCCACAAGCTACTAACTCCGCTTTCACAGATCTACCCATTTGCTATTGCTGCCCTCCCTAAACAACTACCCAAGCATCTACTTAAATACTAATCCAAGCCACAAGTTAGTTGGATGAAACAATTAAATCCCAAAAGCCAGTCATTTCCCAAATATACAAATATTAAATGCCAAACATCAGTCGACTCACAAATAACTTCACAAATATTTAATTCACCAAGTCGGCCTCTAGATCCACATAGGATAATGCAACACACTAGATCAAGGTCCCCACATGTCCAATAGTCAATCCATAACTCAAGGAACACGACCTAGATTAAATGCACCAATCGGCCAAGCTGAATCTCCAAGAACAACCGTTGGTAAGGAAAACTACTGAGCGTTAGGAAACATACTGAGCATCCACACCAACTGAGCTCTCTAAGCATTACCAAGCACCAACAATGTCGATCGAGCACCATAGACATTACCAAGCACCAGAAATGCCAGGTCTCCTTCAATGACTGAGCTCCCTTCAGCAACCGAGTCCTCCAATGACTGAGCCACTTCAAAACTCAAGCAACAGGCATAAACACAAAGACCTCATTATTAATTGAGCACCGAGAAACAAAACACCAAGTCACCGAGTGACCATCATCAACCGAGATCCGCTAGAACTTCCAACTAAGGATCACCACCAAGACCATCGAGTTCCATCGGTGAAGCCTAATAAACTTTGACTGAGAATCACCATCAAAGACTAAGAAACATCAGTCTTCTACCAAGATTACCAGCCAAGTAACTGAACTCCACTAGATAGTTACCGAGACTGCCAAAGTCTTCAAGCACCGAGCAATAAGCCAGGATGCCACTGCATCAGACTCCTGGGGTACAAAGAAAAGTGTGTCCCATACTTTCTCACCAAAGGGAACATCTAAAAACCACCAACTCCACTTCATCTTCACTAAAGGTTTCCACTCCATCACAGGAAAGAGAACCAATCTACAACCTAACCAATCAGAATGTCCAACATCCAAAACAAACCAAGCCTTCAATCCATCACTAGGGATGAAGGAAGAATCCCATCTCTGAATCTCATCACTAGACTTATCACTGTTAACCAGTAACTGAAGTCCACAACCAATAAACAACATCAGCACCACAACACCGAAAAAAAGCAATTCAGTAACACCAACATCACTGAGGTGTTCCACGGTAGGTAACTCTTCACCAATAGCAATCTGATCAAGCACAACCATATGCTCTACAATTTTCATGCCAAGCACAACCAACTGAACATGAAAACCAATCTTCTCACTAGCCTCAACAAGATCAACAACATCGTTAGTAATCATAGATAACTTAGAAACAAGCACAAGTTGCTCTGCAAGTTTGATGTTAGAATCCACTAAATGAACACCAAAACCAATTTCGTATACCTCTTCAACATCTAAACTGGCATAAGAATTCTTGCCAAGATATCTTCTCTCACGAACCAGTCTATGAACTGGCCAAACAAATTTCCTCCAGATTGGCATACTCCAACTCCGGTAAGCTCTACAAAGCTCAACAACACTTTCTCTCACAAGGTTCTTAACTCGGTTCTCCACATGATTCAGCAAATCTACTTCCAATTGAGCAAACCTCTTAGAAATCACATCACCAAGGTCCAATCCTCTCAGAGACATCTCCAAAGATCTTTGAAAACCTTATGCAACAAACCCTAACACCGACCGCCTTATGACAACCTCCAAGTTGTATGCAAGTCAGATCACAACCTTCCACCTTGCATGAACAACTAGGGCATGATTTCACAAGTTCAATGTCACGGATTTGCAACTCATATTGCGCACAATCTCTTCGCCAACAAGATCAACTTTGCAAGATTAGTTGCTAGGTCAACCTTCTACTCCAACAAGATCAAACTCTCACTCTGATACCACCTTATGAAGTCAAGGCTAGAGGATCCAATTAAGGACTATTTGACCTTGCATCTAAACACCAACATAGTGAAAATACACAACAAGAAACCAAATCTGAAAGAAAACATGTCTTTATTCATCAATTAACTGATTACATGCAATGTGTCAGGTTGTAAGGCCTTCCCAGTTATGACCAATTACAATTGAAGAAATAGTTCTAGAAGATCACAAAGCATCTAACACACTTCTTCTCAGCTAGCCCAGGTCTACAACACAATAGGACACTAGTAGGCACTCCAAGAAAGATCTGAACCTGTACTCAAACTTCCAAGCAATCTTTCTGCTACCTAAGCCTACAAGCTACTAACTCCACTTTCATAGATCCACCTGTCTATTGTTGTTGCCCTCCCTTAACAACTACCCAAGCATCTACTTAAATACTAATCCAAGCCACAAGTCAGCTGGATGAAACAATTAAATCCCAAAAGCCAGTCAGCTCCCAAATATACAAATATTAAATGCCAAACATCAGTCAGCTCACAAATAACTTCACAAATATTTAACTCACCAAGTTGGCCTCTAGATCCACATAGGATAATGCAACACACTATATCTAGGTCCCCACATGTCCAATGATCAATCCATAACTCATGGAATGCAACCCAGATTAAATGCACCAGTCGGCCAAGTTGAATCTCCAAGAACAACCATTGGTAAGCCAAACTACCGAGTGCCAGGAAACATACTGAGCATCCACACCAACCGAGCTTTACAAGCATTACCAAGCACCAACAATGTCGACTGAGCACCATAGACATTTCTGAGCACCAGAAGTTCCAATTCTCCTTCAATGACTGAGCTCCCTTCAGCAATTGTGTCCTCCAGCGATCGAGCCACTTCAACCCCTAAGAAACAAGCATAAACACTGAGACCTCATCAGTAACCAAGGACCGAGAAAAGAAACACCAAGTCATCAAGTGACCATCATCAACTGAGATCCACTAGAACTTCTAACTAAGGATCACCACCAAGACCATCGAGGTCCATTGGTGAAGCCTAACAAACTTCGACCGAGAATCACCATCAAAGACTAAGAAATGCCAATCTTCTACCAAGATTACCAGCCAAGTAACCGAACTCCACCAGATAGTTACTAAGACTGCCAGAGTCTTTAGGCATTGAGGAATAAGCCAGGATGCCACTACATCAACTCTGTTTGATCATCATCATCAACTTCTTTTCCAATATCAGCAAAAATTGATTCAATTTGTGGTTTCTTTGTTGCAATCACGGGGATAGGACTGATTTCCACTTTGCTTGGTGTTTCTTTTTGTCCTTGAATCTCTGTATTAACTTGAATTTATTCTTGTTTCTATTCTTCTTTCCTTATTTCCTTCCTTTCTTCCTCAATTGACCTGTCCTAGTCTTTCAAAGCCGATTTGTCAATAATGTTCTCTAGGTTGCTAAAAGGATTGTCATCAATGTTCAGTGTGATATTGGTTCCTTTCACATTCATTGATTCATCTTCAATGTTAATTGATGGTGGTGGAGAGGGACTTTTCTGATGCTCAGCTTCCATAGCTTGTTCTGCTACACTAGAGTGCTTACCAACACTTGTTTTCATTACCCTTACAACTGCTTGCTCAGTTTCCTTATTTATTTCCTCATAATTACCTCCCATTATCAGAATTGTTCTTCTTTTAGTCCTTAGATGAATATTTAGATCTTTCATGATTTCTTTGAAGTGGTCTTCATTTCTGATGTCACAGAGATTTCTCACAAAGTTCTCTCTAATCTTGGTATCTTCTTCAGTTGCTCTCTTCTTCCTATTAACCAATTTCTCAAATAAATCATTAGGTATCTTTCCTTGAATTGTATCAAATTTCTTGTCTATTAGGATCAGATGTCTTACAACTACATTCTCCAAGTTTAATCTCTTTGAATAGTTGTAAAGATCATAATACTTTTTCATCTTTGAAAAATCTCCATCATTGATGATTTGTTCATTTACCTTTTCAATCTTAGTTTTCCATTTCTTCTTCTTAATTTTTGTATCCTTGTCATCTTTAATTTCTACTACTTTCCTTTGCACTAGGGAAACTATTGTCTTCTATCTCTTTCCTGGTCCAGTAGCTATTTCCTTTACTCTTTTCCCTGGTGGAGTGGAGGAGGATCTTGTAGACTTTCTTAATTCTTTTTCCTTCTCAACTTTCTCCACTTTTACTACATGCTGCAAATTTCCAGTCTCATCTACAACTGCTGATAGGGGTGGAGCAGACAAAAATTCCTTTTCTCCAATATCTCTAAGTGTTGTTGCTGTATTCTTTGCAATTATGAATTCTTGTTATGTCATACTTGTATCCTTAAGAATTTTCTTTATAGTGCTTTCCACTCTCTTCTTAGATAGCTTTTCTTCTTTAATAGAGTTCACAGAGTTGAAGTTCTCCTCATAAGTTCCAAATCTGTTGCTATGTACATCCAACTTACATTTCAACAATCTATTCACATATTCTTCTGCTTCAACTTCATAAATTTCATAACCAAGAGGGTCTATGAACTCTACTCTAGGTTCAATTGCTTCAATAAAGGTAAAGTCGGTATCAACCATAAAGCATACTTCATTTTTATGTTTCTCAACTATAGTCTGTGGAATTCTTGATCTATTCTTCATCAAATTCAAAAAAAATTTGATCACCAAAGTTGCACTCTCATTGACCTTGTCTATAGGGTGTCTCATATATACTCTGTTGATTCTTTCCATTTTGATCCTGTTATCATTCAACTCTTCACCAATAGTGTAAGGAAATCTTCTTAACAAATGGAAAAACATATAAGTGATCAGGGATGAGAATCTGAATTGAGAGTTCTTGGTCTTCTTAATCTTTTCTAGGTTCTCAAATAACTGAATCCTCAAAATTACACACATATCCACTTGCACTTTATCAACACACATTAAATAGGCTGCATGAATCATACCAGCTACCATGTAATCTTGACACAAGCGCAGGGGTCAAGAGGGGCCAAAAGGATGGCGCACCCTAATGATCCAAGCCTGCAACACACATGAGGAAGCAACAAACAACAATAGTGAGAGAGAGAGAATGCCAGATATTTCATATATAATCATAAGATAGAATCATACATGTCAGGCTGTAAGGCCTTCTTGGTTATGGCCTGATATTACAATGAATTTCATAAGTCCCCAAACATGCGAGGATCTGTCACAAATCACAAATCTAATGTCTCCCAACTTCTATCTAAAAATTGCCTCCTAAACTACAACCAAACATCTACATTTATACAAGAAGCTAACGAGCTAAGTCAGCCTTCAGATCCATAATCAACGGAAGTAACAGTCAAATCTAGGACCACACGCTTCCTAATGATAGATTCCAGCATTAATTCCATGATCCAATATAATAAACAAGTCGGCCACAACAGGAAATAAAACTAGACCTGTCAGTAAGCAAGATAACTGAGCAGCAGATAGGCAATTCCGAGTGCTAGTGAAATAACCAACCACCCAGGAGAGAACCAACCACACTCGATAATCAAAGAAAATTGACCAACTACCAACCAACTCGGTCAAAGAAGAAACTGAGCAACACAGACAAAATCCAAATTATTTTTGGTGACACAGGATTTCCAAGGACTTGAGATGCTCCTGCATCTGACACCTGGGGTTATTTTGAAATGATTCTCTGAATCATTTGGTAGGTTTGGTTCGAGCTGCATCCAACTTAGACTGTGAAATCCATGAACTATCTTCCATCGGTCTATTCTTCCACTTAACCAGATATTTCATGTATTGTTTTCCTCTTGTACTTTTGCCAACTTTTTCCTTCAAGATATGTTCAACTTCATCATTCTATTTCTTATGATATTCTGTTGGTACTGTTACTTCTTCATTAGGTCCATGATACTCATACAAATCAACAATTTTGAAAATCGGTGATATGTCCATGTCATGAGGTAACTCGATTTCATATGCATTTCCACTGTCAAATTTCTTTAGAATATTGCAAGGTCCAAACTTCTTCATCTTCAACTTTCCATATGTTCCAACAGGAAATCAGCCTTTCTTCAAATGAACCATCACTTCATCACCAACATCAAAATTTTTATGTCTTCTTGATCTATCAGTTGTGTCTTTGTATTTCTAATTACTATCTTCCAGCTTCAGCTTCACATCTTCATGCAATGTCTTCATATACTCAGTAAATTTTATTCCTTCAACACTTTTCTTATTCTCATCAGTAATGTCTCTCAAATCAGATATTCCTCTCGGTTGTGTGCCATTCACAATCTCAAATGGTTTCTTTCCAGTACTCCTATTCATTGAATTATTATATGCAAACTCTGCTTGTGCCAACACAGAATCCCAATTACTCAGTGTATCTCCAACTAAACATCTCAAAAGATTTCCTAAACTTATGTTCACAACCTCAGTGTATCCATCAGTTTGTGGGTGAAATGTAGAACTATATTTCAATTCAGTGCCAAATTTCTTCCAAAGTATTTTCCAAAAATAACCAACAAATTTACTGTCTCGGTCAGAGATAATACTCCTCGATAATCCATGCAATCTGACAATTTCCTTAAAGAAAAGATTTGTTGTACATGTACTGCATCTGATGTCTTTCTGCAAGGTATAAAATGTGCCATCTTAGAAAATCTATCCACAACAACAAATATAGAATCATTACCTCTTACTATCTTCAGTAAGCCAAGAACAAAGTCCATACTGATATCAATCCAAGGTTTCTCAGGAACAGCAATCGGTGTATACAATCTAGTATTCTGACTTACTCCTTTTGCAACTTGACAAATTTCACAACTTTTCACAAATTTCTAAACATCTGTATACAATTGCGGCCAATAGTATTTCTCCTTAAGAAAATTCCATGTTTTATCAATACCAAAATGTCCAGCCAAACCACTACTATGTTTCTCCTTTATCAAATTAGATCGCATTACTCCTCTCGGTATACACAACTGAATACCTTTGAACAACATACCTCCCTGAATGAAATATTCATCCCATTTAGTGTCTTGTTGATCTTGAATAGGTACTCTGCACTTTCTCCATGGCTCAAAAAATTAGGGTCATTTTCATACAAATCTCTCATCTCATCAAAACCAAGAACTTCAATTTTCATCTCGGTTATTAAAGATCTACTTCTACTCAATGCATTAGCAACTCGGTTAGAGACTCCACTCTTATGCTTTATCACAAATGTATAACTCTACAAATACTCAACCCATTTCATATGTCTCTGATTCAACTTATTCTGACTACCAAATATTGGAAAGCCTTATGATCAGTATACAACACAAATTCACTCGATATCAAATAATGTCTCCATTTCTTCAGTGCTTGAACAATAGCATAGAATTCTTGATCATACACAAAATATTTCCTTCTAGCATCATTCAAATTTTCACTAAAGAAAGCAACAGGTTTACTGTCTTGACTCAACATGGCTCCAATTGCACTTCCACTTGCATCACATTCTACTTGGAATACTTTACTGAAATTAGGTAATGCCAAAATAGGTAATTCAACAATCTTTTGCTTTAGGGTCTCAAAAATTCTGTCAGCTCCATGTGTCCACTTGAATTCTCTTTTGTCTCCTCTCATAGTCTCAGTCATAGCATTACAAATTGAACTGAAATTCCTTATGAACTTGCGGTAAAAACTTGCCAAACCATGAAATGATCTTACCTCACTAGCATTCATAGGTGTAGGCCAATTCAAAATAGCTTCAACTTTTTGAGGATCCATCTTCAAACCATTAGCTGAAATAACAAATCCAAAATACACAATCTCTTCTTTCATGAATGAACACTTTTTCAGATTTATCAGTAACTTTTCCTCTTTCAATCTCTACAAAACTTGTCTAACATGCAACAAATTTTCTTCTTTGGTCTTACTGAATATCAGAATATCATCAAGATATATAATCACAAACTTACCTAAGAATTTCTTCAAAACCTCATTCATCAACCTCGTAAAAGTACTTGGTGTGTTAGTTAAACCAAAGGGCATAACCAAAAACTCATACAAACCTTCTTTTGTCTTGAAAGCAGTCTTCCATTCATCACCTTCTCTGATTCTGATCTGATGATACCCACTTTTCAAATAAAACTTTGTGAAATACTTTGCTCTAGTCAAACTGTCTATTATATAATCTATTCTCAATATAGGAAACCTATACTTCACTGTTATCTTATTGATTTCTCTATAATTAGTACACATTCTCCATTCTCCATTCTTCTTCGGTACCAATACAATAGGTACTACACAAGGACTCAAACTTTCTCTGATCAAACCTTTTTCCAACAATTCTTGAATCTATTGGTTCAATTCCTGATTCTCAGTAGGTGTCAACCGATGAGGTACCTTATTCGGTAAACTTGCTCTATGGATTAGATCCATACAATGATCAATGCTTCTTTTTGGTGGCAAACCATTAGGTACATTAGCAGAAATGATATCACTATACTCGGTGAGTAACTTATCAATCTCCTCAGGGACATTATCCTTTGTTTTCTTACTCGGCTTATTAGGAATCACAACAAAACATACATCATTCCTCTTCAAAGAATTAACAAACTTCCTTCCTTCCATCAAGAAAACTTTCACAGATGTGTAAACATTACTAACAGGTTCTTCAATCAATGGTAACAAGATTTGTTTCTTTCCATCAACCACAATAGTATACTTATGCAATCTCCCATCATATATAGCATGTCTATCATATTTCCAAGGTCTACCCAACAAAATATGACAACAATCCATAGGCATGATATTGCATAACACCTTATCATAGTATTTTCCAATCTTCAAATTCACATAACATTGTTCACTTACCAGGAGTGTATGCTCATCTTTGATCCATGAAATCTGATAGGGCTTCGGATGTACCAACCTTTCCAACTACAATTTTGTGACCATCTCTTCAGATGCTAGATTCCCTGAGCTACAACTGTCAATGATTACCTTCCAAACTTTATCAGAAACTCTACATCTAGTCTTGAACAAACTTTTCCTTACTGGATCTTCCTTCTTTCTTTCATTCCACAATGCTCTCCTTACCATCAATTTATTTTCCTTCTTAGGTTCATTCAGTGACTCTTCTTGCACCCAAGCATTTCTATTGCTACCAGCCTTCTTACTAGCTTGTGTACATTTAAAAGATATATGTCCTTCCTCTCCACAGTTATAACAAGTTCCTCAGAAACTTCCTCTGCTATAACCACCTCAGTATTTACTTCCTCTGGCTCTAGAACTTTCACCTTTCCACTCAGTCTTGCCTTTGTCCAAATTTGTCTTTTTTGGTTCAGATCTACCATTTTCACCATTAGATATACCTCTTCCCCTAGGGAATCTTCCACCTCAATGTCACTGTCTTTTCTCATGTCTCTTGTTCAATTTCCCCTCAACCTTCAAAGAAAATTGATAAGCCTCTTCAATGTTCTCCAATTTGACCATACTAATTTCCTCTTGGATGAAAACCCTCAAACCATTCAAGTGTCTACCAATTCTTTCCACATCATCTTCATCATGTCCATATCTGATATCTAATCTATAGAATTCCTTAGTATGCTCTTTTACCGAGCTATCTTTCTATCTCAAACTTTGCATTCACTGAACTAGGTTAATCTGATAATCACAGGGTAAGAACTTTCGTTTTAACTTATTGACCATTTTACTCCATACCTTGATTTTGTCTTTGCCTTTCCATTTTCTATCCAATTGTAGATGTTCCCACCATAAGGATGCATGACTTTTCAACTTTGTGCTTGCAATCTTCACCTTCTTATCCTCAGGAATGTTTTCATATTCAAAATACTTTTCCATCTCGGTGATCCAGTCCACCAATTCATCAAAATCCAACTTTCCACTATACTCAAGAGGATTGAAATCTGGTGTTGACTTCAGACTTATCAAAGCCTTAAAAAATATTTCTTTTCCTTGATCCATAATAGGAGCAAGTTTTTCATTCACCTGTTCTTCTTCAATTTCATCATCACTAACATCTTCAAGATGTCTGCCTCTTCTTTGGGCTATTTCCACTGCTTCTAATCTAGCAACAATCTGTCTTAGCATATCTACCAATCCTAGATCTGCATCTCACCTCTCATGAACCATCTTGACAACCCTCTATAATTGTAGGTCATATCACAATCTGCTACCCCACAACAATCAACTAGGGCTTCTAGAGGAACCTGTAAACCTAGATCCGCAGACCTAGATCAAGATCTAACCTCACTCTAATACCACCTAACACAAGGGTAGGGTCAAGAGGGGCCAAAAGGATGGCATACCCTAATGATCCAAGCTTGCAACACACATGCGGAAGCAACAAACAACAACAATGAGAGAGAGAATGCCAAATCTTTCATATATTATCATTAGATAGAATCATACATACCAGGCTATAAGGCCTTCCCAGTTATGTCCTAATATTTAAATGAATTTTAGAAGTCCCTAAACATGTGAGGATCTATCACAAATCACAAATCTAATGTCTCCCAACTTCTATCTAAAAACCACCTCCTAAACTACAACCAAACATCTACATTTATACAAGAAGCTACTGAGATGAGTCAGCCTTCAGATCCACAATCAATAGAAGTAATGGTCAAATCTAGGACCACACACTTCCCACTGATGGATTCCAACATTGATTTTATGATCCAATATAAATGCACAAGTCGGTCACAACAGGAAATAAAACTAGACCGGTCAGTAAGCAAGATAACTGAGCAGCAGACAGGCAATGCCAAACGCCAGTGAAATAACTGACCACCCAGGAGAGAACCAACCACACTTGGTAACCAAAGGAAACTGACCAACTACCAACCAACTCAGTCAAAGTAGAAACTGAGCAACACAGACAAACTCCAAATTGTTTTTGGTGACACAGGATTGTCAAGGACCCGAGATGCTCCTGCAGGACATCTTCTCTAGAGTTAGCACAAAACTTAGATGTTAAGATCTTGCATAAATATCTAACATCATCTTGTTGAATCTTATTGATTACTATTCCTCTACCATTGTAGGATGAATTAGTATTATCTAGTACTATTTTTCTCATTGAATGGTATAACTCCATATTTTGACAAACTAGTTACATCATGAATTAGGTCTATTGTTATATCAATCACTCTATCATCTAACCAAAACTTTCCATTATGAATTCTACTCAAAATTATCTTGGTGCATTCTTCATCATCAAATTCGTATTGTAGTGAATACGTTATGATTTTTTTATCTTTCAAATGTTCAAACCCTACTTTCAACAACATATCTTGATTATATAGCTTCTCATATTCCTTAGTAAAATCACTTTCACTAAGGGTTTCAAGCTTGCATCCCAAATAGCTTCTAACATTCTCTAAATGTAAAACTTCATCTAGTACAGATGATAATGCTAATTTAGGGTCTTCCTCAAAGGGTTTGACTAGTTCCCTTTTAATATTAGGTCTAATTTTATCTCTTATACTATGAACCAATGAAACATCCATATCTTCTACAAATTCTCTAACTAACTAATAGATTTGCTTAGTAAAATACCTTAATTTTGTGATTTAGGGCTTTGCGTAGATCCAACATGAAGTTCTTTCACCAAATCCTTGCAAATTGCTTTCAATCACTATTATATTGATCTCCTTAATACTTGTTTTCTCTTTAATGATCAAACAATACCGATCATAAACTTTTAACCTTTCAATCTCACAAGATTCTAACATTGCATTCAATTCTTTTGTCGCTTCTTTCCAAAAAGTTGTTCCTACTTTCCTACAAAACTTAAAACTTCTTGCGAACTCACATAACTTCATATTAGCTCATGCGCTCTTAACCATAGCATCATTACATCATATACTACCTTAAATTAACTACACAAGACTCAATTCATCCTATACTAACTTCTACACTATCCTAAGTTCCTATTCTAATGCATTCTTTATGACTTAAGTACTTTGAGATGGGTTAGGAAGAGATTTAGTCTTACCATTGGATACTTCAACTTTCTGATTACCTTCAGTGCTAAATGTGTCTCCTTGATCTGTGGCTTTAACAAAATTTACTTCTTCTAAATTACTACAACAACCTCTTTGACTGTTGCTTGCATTCTCATTTCTCCTTGTATGACTTCTAGGATTAGGGTTTCTCATATTGTTGTATGACCAAATTTGTTGCATATCTGACAAACTACTCCATTGTTTCCATATCTCAGTCCTATCTAACTAATTTGTGATCTACAATTTTTGGAAATGTGTCCAACCTTGTTGCATCTATAACATACTACTCCATTTCTTCTCTTCATATCTTCAGTAAGTTTCTTATCTGCATGGTTAGTATCTCTAAACATTCTACTACTATTATTATCATTAAATTTAGGCTTCATACATTCAATATCTCTATGTCCAAAATCATGACAATTATAATGATAACCATTAAGAGGTTTAAATTGCTTACTTGTACAATCTTTCTTCATATGACCAAAAGTATTACATGTAAAATATCTACCTTTAAATTCTCTTTGCGTACCATTAGGTGATTCTTCTTGTTTAGGTGGTTCTTCTTCTTTAGGTATATCCTCATATTTGTTGGGTTCATCAGATTTTTTTTCTTCTATGTTTTTAGAAACTTTCAGATCTGGTTCCTTGCTTTATTCACATACCTTAGATGAGTTAAATCCAAGACTAGTTTTATCATAGAAAGGCTTTTGATAAGACATTTGTTCATCAATCTTCTCACTAGTGGAATATAGTCTCTCAAGTTGTTGCTTAGACTGAGTCAGTTCACCTTTCACAATTGTATTGTACTTTTCAAGTTCAACATACTGCAATTTGGTTTTCTCAAGTTTAGATTTCACTTTACAAAGTTTAGATTTCAGATCTTCTTTCTCAGATTTTAGATTTTCATTCTCAGCTTTCATATTTGCTTCATTCTTGATGTTTCCATCTTTCAAACTCAATTTCAGATTTACTATCTTTAATTCATGTTTAAGGATCTCATTTTATTTTTCCAAATTATTATCACAAACTTCAATTTTAATTGTAGATTATTTCTCTAATTTCAGTTCTTCTAGCTTCTTTTTTAGCTTCTCAATGAGGCTCTTTGCATCATCATATTTTCCTTTCAGAGTATCTCTTTCTTCAATAATTATATCAATCTGTTCAAGAGCTTCTTCAAGATTCTTCTGTAGCTGATCCATATCCATAGAGATCTTACTCAAGCTACTAGGATTTTTTTGAATGATTATTTTCTCAATAACAAAGCTCTGATACCAATTGTTAGACATAGGGAATACTAAGAGCAGGGTGAATCAGTATTCGACAAAATTTTACTTTTGCCCAATTATGGATATAACAGATTATCTTGATACTTGCATAACAGAGTAAACTAAACAACATGCATAGCAGTAAAGCAAATGAACTCATAACACATTATTTGTTCTTGAGGAAACCATGGCCAAGGGAAAACCCCAGTGGGGATGTTACCCACAAAGATCCACTAATCAAAAGTATCTTGTTAAGGATGTTGACCCTGTTAGGAGCCTGTTACATACATATAGTGTCTCAGTCCTAATTAAGGGACTCTAGGCCTTGTTAGAAGCCTCAACCCTACTAAGAGTTGGTAGAACACAAAATGATTACAAGATGAGCCCACTACCCAAACAAGTAATGTAAAATAGTATCTAATTACAAAAGGATAAGGTACATAACCTTTCACTGCTGTCGAATAGCTTTCCTATTCTGATCTTTCTCTTTTCTTGCATATACAACTTCACATCAATAGCTTTCACATACATCAATTACACTTATTACTTCACTTTGTCTTCACATAACATATCTCTTACATTTATACAGGTTATTGGGAATAATAACTTTTATAGTTGACTTTACTGAACATAAAACACTTTTACAAAATACATTTTAACAAGTGCTGCCCAAGGGTTAACATCTAGGATGTCATCCCTTCATATGATTAAGACATTATTTTGATAAAAAAAATAATCCCTTAACTATTTACCAATTTTGTCTTCTTCTCTGGCATGTCAGCTTCAGCTCTGTTCCTGTAATACTGCAATAACTTCTTCTGTACATGTCATATAGACTTGTGCTCTCAAGTGAGTCTTCAATATGCATCATAGTATCCATGTTCAAGTGTGCAAGCATTGAACTTACTTCTATAGAGGTCACCAATCAAAACTGTCTCTAGTTAGACTGGGAAAATACTACTTAGACAATTTTTCTCTGCTCTCTGTCATATGCAGTCTTCATGTAGATCATGTGTTTTCATAATGACAACATCTAGATATCTAACTCAGCCAAATTGCCAACAATCTTCATGTAGTCTTGTTTCCAGCTCTAGTTTTGTTGTTTTCATTGGTATCTTTTGAGTTGGGCTACAATTTACACTGAGCATTCTATCAAATTATTTACATTCCTTGTATTTCACTCTTTATATGATATTGCAACTAAAATCTATTCAAATTTGTTGATATTCTTTGATATGTATATTTGAATTTTTTTTTTAATCTAAACAAAATTATTACAAAGAAGGTAGAGTAGGTCCTGTTTATCAATCTAAAGAATATTTTATTTCTATCAATTGAAAATATGCACACATCTATATACTATTTGTATATGTATGTTTGCAAAAGAGGTCAAAACTTTTAAACTATACATTTTAACTTTGCGACCAATAATGAGTCATCTATTCACTAAAAGTTTTACAAAAGCTTCCATTTGCTTTACCTTTCTTGTTCTATTAAACCACAAAGAAACTAACAATTAAAAAGAACTAATGAAATACCTTTTAATAGTACTATCTCAAACAATCATATATTTCTTATAAAGGTAAGAAAATGGAAAGAAAAGTATCACCAAAAGATATTGTAGCAATAAAAAGAAACTCTCAAGCAAGTATATAAATAGTTAACTCTTTAACTACCTTTTCAAATTAACCATTAAATCCTCTTTACATATTTGACAACAAAAAGAAAATTGTGTAAGGGTTCTTCTCTTCTATTACTTAATAAATTCCTCAACCAAAATACCATGAAGTAGCTCTCAAATCTTCTCTCTATTTTTAAGATAGACATTTAATCACAATTGGATAAAGTTCAATGGAAAAGAACTATCAATGTCTTGCTCTCCACCCTTCTGTAATGGCATTATGGAGCCACAAAGGCTCTATTCATATCCTTTAGAAAGTAAATTGTAATAGATCCATATTAGATTCATTGAGTCTTCTTAAATATTGAAAATTTTCAAAGCTAGATATTAGGAAAGCGGAGTGCAAAAACACCTTTCATAGTGTCAAATTCTTAGGGGAAATACATAGGGGTGACTTTCGATTTTTACTATAGTCATTAAAATGCACAAAACTGAAATAGAGTAAACATAAAAAATAAACCAGCACATAACAAAACACCAGTATTTACGTGGGAAAACCATTACAGGTTAAAAAACCTAGACACCAAATCCACAATCATTTATATGATCATAAATCAAGTTACATATAAGTTTTACATTATTCACTTTCTGCTAGATATTCTCAGTGTCTATTTTAAAAATACATAATACTCAATCACTAAGTTTCTAGCTAGAGGTCACATCATTGAAAAGTGGTGGGACCCACATCCTTTAAGGAAAATGGTCACTTTAAGCTCGTGGTGAATCCTAAGGTAGATTTGACCCAAAAATTACTTGAAAATCAAAAAATCACTAAAAGTGCATAAGAGAATTTATTCCATCATGATCGTGTAGTAGTTACAAAAGGTAGAGGTGGTGTCCATAATATGTGTGTGTAAGAATAATAATAATGCAAATATCGGCATGCTAAGACAACTCTAGCAACCACTATGATGATGCTTCCATATGGTACAATTATAGAATGCTTTGTAATTTCATTTTCAAGATTTAGATGAGGGGATTTATTCCCATAAAAGGCCTACAGGCACATTGTAAAAAGAGTTATGTTAGGTATAGAATTTCTATTCTAGGAGTCTTTTATTCAAAAGAACACTTAGAAATACTTGTAGTTTCACTTTTTAGACAACATTGTCATTTTTGCATGATTAATAGAGGAGACATACTAGACTATCCCAACTTTTTTTTACTTTGTGTTTTCTTTTGTTTTATGTATGATTTCAAGGCTCTATGTCAATATTGAATGGCTATAGCTATTATTTGTTATTTTTGGCTCTTATAATTCATCACATTTTGTAAATTATTAGATCATGTCTAGTTACTCTTTCAATGTCTGTAGTCTAGGGTTATACCATGCAATTTTGTGAATAAGATTATTCTAGCGTAGCTATTTTAGTTAGATAATAAGAACATTTCCTACGAGCCTTAGCAGGTTCTTCTCACATGAAGATATGAATGTTTTGGTCTATGTCAAAGATCTCATCATTGCATTCTCTTTCTAACAATGAAGAAGCTATGGTCTTTTGTTCTCATTTATGGGATGTTATTATTTTTTTTATTTCTAATGGGAACTTAAAGGGTTTCAAAAATCTCGAGTGCATTGCCTTAATTTTTATTTAATTTTCCTAACCCTTTCCCAAAACACCAAAGAGAAGAGTCGGCTTCTATAAAATCCTAGAGGTTTTATCATAGAATGCAATTTTTCCCACCCTTATGAAGCTTCTAGACTACCCTCATCTAGGCGAGAGCCTAAATATAGGATCAACAATCTACATCTAGTAGTGATAGGAATACACACCAGTTTGAAATTTTTCAATCCAAATGTCTTCAATTATTTTCTAATAGGTTTTGACTGAGAGACAAAATGCCTTCACTATTTTGATTTATTTGCGATCCAAGAAATAAATTCAACTCACCTATCATATACATCTCAAATTCATCTTGAATCTGATTTGCATGTTCCTTCCACATTCTATCATCTCCTCCAAATATCAAGTCATCCATAAAATCCATAACTACTAATAATTTTTTTAATTCAAGTTTCAAATAGATTTTTCTATTAATGTATCATTTCTAAAAGTTTTGATCCCTTAAATACTTATCTATTCTCTCATACCTAGCTCTAAGAGATTCCTTCAATCCATATAGGACCTTCTTGTGTTTGCAAATGATATCCAAATCATATGATAATATAATCCCTTCTGGTTATTCAAAGTAAATTGCCTCCTTTACCTTACCATTAAAAAAATTTGACTTCACATTCATCTGATAAAATTTGAAATTGTTAAATGCTACAAATACACAAAATATCCTAATAGATGCCATTCAAGAAATTGAAGTAAAATTTTCTTCATAATCAATTCCCTTAATCTGAGTATATCCTATATAGACCAATATTATCTTGTTTCTCACAACTCATCCATCCTCGTCCATTTTATTTTGAAACACCCATGTTGTCCCAATAACATTTTTGTCTTCCGATCTAGGAACAAGTTCCCAAGTCTAATTTATCTCAATTTGTTCCAATTCTTCTTTCATTTCCTTTATCTAATTGTATTCATTGTAAGCTTCTTCAATTTTCTTTGATTTAGTTTTAGAAAGTAGGAATATTAGACCTTGGTTTTCAATAGCTTTTCTTCTAGTAATGAGTCCTTTATTCTTATCTCCAATTATCTAATTTTTTGAGTGATTCCTCTAAACATACTGGAGTTTTTTATACTAATGCTAGAGATTTTTTACTTTCTTTCTTCTTATCTTCTTCTCTATTATTTTCTTCTACTTCTCTTTATGTGAGTTCATTCTTGTATATTTGAGTCTTTCAAAAAAAATTCATCAACTCTTACATTTGCACTTTTAATAATTTTATTTAATATCTTTTTGGAACACTAATATGACTTGTTTCTTATAGAGTATCCTAGAAATATACCTTCATCTACTCCACTTAAAAATTTTCCATGATTTCTTTCATCGTTGTGACTATAGCACTTTCTTTTGAAAGCTTTCAAGTACGATATTGTTGGAATCCTTACATGCCAAAGTTTATATGAAGTCTTAACATACCTTTTTCATAACAAAATTAGATTAAAATTGTATGCAGTCATATGTATAGCTTCTTCCCAATATACTTTGGGTATATTTTCTTCTTTGATCATTGTCCCAACTACCTCTTGTATAGTTTGGTTCATCCTTTCTTCAACACCATTCTATTGTGGTATCCTATGAGAAGATAGTTGTCTTCTAGTCCCATGTGTCTCACAAAATTTATTAAATTCATCACTAAAAAATCTCCCCCTCTATCAGATCTTAAGGATTTGACTTTTCTATCAACTTCATTTCTAACTCTAGCTTTGAATATCTTGAACTTTGTCTAATCTCTTAGACTTTTCTCTTAAGACTGTAACCCAAATCATTCTAAAATTTTCATACATCAAGAGCATAAAATACCATTCACCTTGTAGACTCATTGTTCTAGTTGGAGTGCATAAGTCTATGCACACCAAATCTAGAAATGTAGTAGCAAATTGTTCTTTTCCTCTGAAATTTCCCTTCATTTGTTTTCTCACTTGACATTCCTTGCAAACATTGTTATCTAGTTTTGTTAACTATTGTAGATCTCTTATAACTCTTGTTGAACTAATCTTTACCAAATTGTCAAAGTTGATGTGACACATCCATCCATGCCATAGCCAACTTTGAGTAAATTGTGCTAACAAGTAATGCCTTATAGTTGCATCTAATTGATACATATGTCCTATGGTATTTTTTCCTATACAAATAAAAGTTTCAGATCTCTTCCAAATTTCATAAGCACCATATAAAAAGACAACATTGTAACCATTTTCACACATTTATCAAACACTCAAAACTTTATGATGCAATCCTTTCACATAGTACACATTGTAAATATTATGTTTTCCATCAAAAGAAATAAAACATATTCCAACAATTTGTGTAGTCTGATCATCCCTAATTCTAATACGACCACCATTGTATTTTCAAGTTTTAAACAAACTTACTTTTGTCATTGGACATATGATTAGAGAAACCATTGTCAATCAACCATTCTATTAGGTCATTTTTCCAGTCATTGCAAAATCCTTTAAAATGGCCTTTTCTCTGCAAATTTTGAGGTTACCCTGCTCGACCTGCAGTCACAGTTTTAACTTGCAAAGAAAATCCACTTGGTTTCGTGGTGTGCGTGTCTTGCCCTGTGTGTTTTAGTGTTGTCACCTTGCTTCAGCCCAGGTCACATTTCCTAATTCGCAAGGCCCAGAAAGTTATTAAAATTTTGAGGTCCGCAGGAAGCAAATTTTAAATTCTACCACAGTGTCGAAAACATGCAGTGTTTTCGAAAACCCGTGTTGTTTTCGGCTTCCCTGTTACCTTTTGGTCTATTGAAAATTCTTGCATTTTTTCGATCTTTTGCCGAAAACCTGCGTTGTTTTCGACCCTTTGCCTTCAAGATTTATGCACTTGTCTTTTGGTGCTGAAAACTTTGTGTGTTTTCAACTTTGTCTTAACTGCGCATGTCTGACTGGATGGTGGGTCCAGACTCTTCCTGATTGGCTGTCGCATGGCCACATGTCAGACTTTTCTGACATGCGATCATGTGATCACTTGCCACCTAGCCATGTGGGTCCCAGTTCTATTTAGCGGCTTGCGATCTACTTTGCCTTAGTGCACAAGCATGATGTGTGGTGGGCCCAATGTCAGAGGGGAGGCGAAGGCACATGTTCCTATTGGTTGTTGCATGATCACATGTCAGAGTTTTCTGACATGTGACCATGCAACTGGCTCCTTCCTTGCGCATGGGGCCCGATGGTGGTTGTTATTTGGTGGTCTGAGGCAGACATGTGGTAGCCTGTGATTGGTTGTCACATGGTTGCATAGCCTAGTCTTTGGCTATGTGATCATGTGACCGGATGCCACGTGGTGTTGGGGCTCATTGGCAGATGGTGATGTGTTGTGTTCTGATTGGTGCCGGTGCGCCAGGTGGCCAAGGGTTTGCAGGTGGGTCCTAACTACCAGGTGTGCCTTGTCAGCATTTTATGATTGGTCCACAGGTTAGTGACTATGTGCATTGTTAGTGGGACCTAAATTTCTGAGGGCTCAGTGGGGCCTGACAGTGTCAGAGGATCGATGGTTGGCATAAGTTCTCATAGGATTTTTTAGTGCCATGAGATCTTACGCCAATAGTTCATTTCAAAGGCTTATGGTAAGTGGGTCCTATGCCAGTGACTGGGCAGAGATCAGCGAATGGTTTAGTGACATGTGGCTTCAGGCAGGCCCGGTTGGGGTCTAATGTTTGGCGGCCCGGATAAAAAGGTGGCAGTGCCAATAAGATGTTGTTTTGTTGCACATTCGCTAGAAGATTTGGTGGTTCTCTGAATTGAATAGTGACTTGGCAAATGGCCTTCACGGAGTCGCTAGATTTTTAGCGAAGGGTGCAAAGCTTTTCGTGAACTGGCAGAAGTTCTTTGGTCGCCAGTTTGCCAGATATGTGGGGTTTTTGGTTGTGGTGATGTGGCAGCTTTGGGTTGGTTGTCGCATGATTACATAGACCAATTTTTGGCTATGCGATCATGCAACCGGTTGACACATGACCATGGTAGTGCGGTGGCGGTCATGGTACCTCTTGCGGTGGCGGTTATGGTGGCGGCCTGTGGGTGGTCGCATGTTCGCATAGCCCATTTCTAGGCTATGTAATCATGCGATAGGGTGCCATGTGTGCTGGGGCCCGTCTATATTTGCTTGGTGGTCCCGTTGGTAGGTGTGTCATGGCAGTTTCTGGTTGGTCTGAGCTGGTAGGATGGTGGTTTGAACGCAAGCCCAAGTGGGGGATTTTCAGGGGTAACAAGCTAGTCGGCAGGTTACGTGTTTGTAGCTTATCGCATGTTCGTGTAAGCTAGTTTCCCGACTTGTGAACATGTGACAAACCCTATTGTGGCAAGCGGCGGTGTCGGTAGTTAAGAGAAGGTGGTGGGAAGTAGCGTGTCGCATGTTCGCATAGCCCATTTCCAGGCTATGCGATCATGCGACAACTGTTTGGCATCGCCATTGTGGAGTTAGCTTGAGATGTTTGAATGGTTAAAATCTTGAAGCCTGCGAGTGCATTGTGACCATTTGCCTTCTTTTTTGAATCTCTGTGAGCGTTTCTAGCGACCGGGAAGGATCGAAATTGAATGCAAAAAAGACCCTGTTTGGTGAGAACCAATTTGCAATGTGGTCCAGGGTGCTTAACGGTTGATTGTAGAGGGATTTGTACTGTGAGGAATGATTACAATCTTGGCTCGAGAAGTGTTTGCAGCTAATTGATTCAACTGTTTGAGCTCGATGTTGTGGCTTAACCCCTTGTCATGTCTGTGTTTAATTTCTCGGGGGGGTTAGGTGGATTTTGAATTTCAAATGATCATTGTGCTTGAAATGTAACCCAGGTATAAAGGCATTTTCATGATCATTTTGAAGCATTGGGACTTAGGTATTCAAGCTTTTTCGGTTGTGAGTCCTGTGCCCAGTCTGAATTGTAATGCTCTAATTTAGCTTTTGTCAACAATTGAGAGAAAGTTGCAGGTTTAAGCTGTAGTTTGCAAGCTTGTTTGTTTAGATGGATTATATGCACTTAAGGATTCTTCAAACTTAATACAGATATATGACTCTTATCTCTCCTTTGTGTCATTACAGATAGATTTTGAGTTTTCTAGCTCACTGCATGTTTATCCAAGTATATGTCTTCATTTTTCAGTTCTAATCAAGGATTAGATTAAATGATGCTCTAGATGAGACATAGGTCTATCTCTTGTCTATGTGAGGATTTCATATAAGTAGTAAAGGAGATTATAGATGTGTTTATGGCTTTGAATCTCAGATATAATTCTGGTGTGTGTATGTGATCTATTTAAGAAAACTTGCCCAATGGATGAGGCACTGGCCTAGATGAGTATTTCCTTGTTGACATAGCCTGACTTAGATTGTTGTGATTCAAACATATAAGATTAAGAACCATCCTTTAGATTTTTAGTATTTGGTTGTATAAGGTCCTACCCCATAGTAAAGAGGTGTCAATGAATGTGTGGTTATCATTTAGTACCCTCTTACTATCCAGTCATCTGTTATATGAACCCAGTCCTTGGTGTGTGAAGTATATTTTATGCTGGGTTAGGTGCACCCGCCTTGGTTTTGCAGAGCCAGAAGTAGAAGAGGGCAGTCTTGTCCCTATAGTTGGTCTAGTTACCCTAAGACCTCATAGCAATTTTGGAGCTAACCATTCCTAAGATCCATTTGAGGGTATATTGGTAGCCTCATGAGCATAAGTGTCATTTTGGACACCAACAAGATGGTGACTCTATTGGGGAAGTGTTATGCATGTTCATCTTAACCAGTAGGTCATCATTGGAAAAAATAGGGTTATCCTTGTCCCTTGTCTCTCTAACTTATTGGAGCATTTTCTAAAGTCAAGAAATTTCATTGTAATATTCCCAATACACTTGGGTGGTGACTCAAAAATCTTGGTAGCAGTACTAGTTAGTATTTATTTTGTAGGATGAGTTATAGAGGTTCCAGATCTCGGAGAAAGAAGCCTCTTGAAGATATAATGGAAGAAGGCATTCTAGGGACTTCTGGGCCTAGTCAGACAAGGGGAGGAAAGAAGAGAAGAGGTGTTTCTCACACTTGGAGAAACAAGAAAGATACCAGACAAGAAATCCAAGCCAGGCCTAGTCAGGAAGAAAATAATTCAGAGTATGAAGAGGCTGTTGACTTGGGATTGAACCAGTATGAGGAAGAGTTTCAAGTCGGAGATGATGAGTCAGACACTACACTCCCTGAATCATAAGAGATCTTTGATGAGGTCTATGAACTAGAAAGAAGAGTTCAAGAACAGCTTGCCATTAGGCAGCAGAGAGAAAAGGATAAAGAGGATAAAGTAAGACATGCCATGATAAGGGCTGATCAGCTAAAGAGGCAATTGCTAGATTTGGAGGCAATAAACTTTGTCCCAGAGCCTAAGAGAGTAGACAAATAGCCTATTGTTCAAAAAATATGTGGAGAAAGTAGACCAAGAGATAAAGGAAAGTAGAAGGCCATTGGAGTTCAGATCAATGAACAAGCTGTTGTTGATAGGACATCAGATCCAGGACTGAGATTAGATTCAGATTTGGAGATAGCTAGAAGGAAGAAAGAAATATTGGACAAAGAACTGGAGAAAGTAGAGTTGGAGGCTTCTGCTACAGAAATCAGAAAGAAGATAGATTTTCTCAGGTATGCTTCAGGACCTTCACATGTTGTTGCTTCCTTCTTAGGGCAAGGTGGAAATCAGGGTAACAATGTAGCTCAAGCAAATGGTGTACCAGGTGCTGCTAGGGTCCCTAATGGTTCAAACACAAGAACATCTACATCTCAAGGAATGGATCCACTACATGGAGCTCCTATTCATGAAAGGTACAAACAACTTACCTTCTTTGGTATTCCTAGTTATCCTAATGTAATCCTTGATGAAATTAGAAAGAAGCTTCCTAAATTTACTAGAAATAATGTCATCACATGTGAAGAACACCTAAAAAATTTCATGGATGTAATAGATGATTACAATATAGAGCCTGATGATGTTATAATGAAGCTATTTGTACAATCCCTGATTGAGGATGCTAGGGACTAGTTTAGAGGGTTACCCCATGCTAGTATGGGGTCATGGAATGAATTCAAAAATTGTTTTAAGGAACATTATGGAGATAAGACTAATGAGGGTTTTATCTTGAATGAATTCAATAACATAAAGAAAAATTAGAATGAAGAGGTCCTTGAATTTAACATAAGGTTCCAAAAGGCCATGCATAGGCTCTTGCAGGTTATCAGATTAGATGACAGGGTATGTCTTGTGACATACTTGAATGCCTTTGATGCAAAGATGGGATATCTCTTGAGAGATAAGAACCCTAGAAGTCTTGGGGAGGCTTACAAATTGGCCATCAACATAGAGAGCAATAGAAGAATATCAGGAAAGATAGGAAGAAGAGATGATTGCAGGCCTCAAATGTAGAGTAAGAAAGAAATGGGAAGGTCTGCTAACTCTAAACCCAAAGAGGATAACAATCTAAAACAAATTTTAAAGGCTTTGGAAGGTTTAAAGCCTGAAGAAAAGGGAAATAATAGGGTTGTGACTATGGAGAGGTCAACTCCAAACAACTTTAGCAGACAGCCAAGGATGCAGAATTATCCTTACAACACTCAGTGGAAAGATGGCAAGCCCATTCTCCCAACCAAGCAAGAAAGGCCTGATGGAAGGATCCCTGATCCTTTGCAGAGAAATTTATTGAACATGACTGATGATATTCCATGGTGTGTTGCTTTTCAATCTCCTCACAGTTTAGAGCATTGTGTCATTGCTCTAAACTTACAAGAGAACCAAGGTGAGGAGCAGTATGATAAGGAAGGATGTGGTATGACTTCTTCACATGTGTGGGATGAAGCTGACTCTACTGATGATGAAGAGGGAGAAGAGTTTGATGATGTTGGATGTGGTGCAGTGAGGGCTGAGAAGCAGGTTTTTTTAAGAAGATCATTAGATGAAGAAATTGCTCAAATCACTGCAGACATGGTCACTCAAGCTAGAAGCAATTACAATTTGAGAAATAGGACAGATGGAAATGTAGCTGGTAAACTAGGTAGTATGTTCATCAAGAGGACAGAAAATAGTGTACAACAACATGAAGAAAAGGGAAAAGGTGCTTGTGGTGCGAACCAAGTGAAGATAAAAAAGAAAATTATGCCTGTTACAACACCTAGGAACAAAGCAAAGACATCAGATGTTGTTGTTCCTTCCTTTCAGAAGGGAGAGGAATCCTCTCTCAAGGACAAATCTAATTTCACAAAAGATAAAGTTGTCACTATTTTTGAAGAAGACATGAATAGCCAGAAGTATGTTCCAATAGATATGTCTAAGTTGCTTTCATAGATCACTATCAAGGTTCCACTTTTGGAAATGATGAGAATAGAAGAACACAAGGTCAAGGCCTTGAATTGGGTAAATGATGTTTCTTCTACAGGAATCCAAGAAATGAGTAGAAATGAAAAACATGTGGCTTCCTTGGAAGATACACCTGACAGTAAGAGTGAAGAAATTTTTTCTAAGATCCCTCAAATCTTCTTGGATACAAATATTGTAAACAATGCAGTAGGGACAGTTGATCCTTTCTTCTTATCCCTTGTGATTGATGGTAAAATATTGAAGAACTGCATGATTGATTCAAGAGCATCAAACACTGGCATGCCTGCAGAGATCATGAAATCATTAGGACTAAAGGTTGATACACCTCATGGGAGATGTCAAGCTATGGACTCAAGAGAAGTGCCAGTTATTGGTACCATTAAGGCTTTGCCTTATAAATTAGCTGCATTTCTTAACAAACAGTTAACTATGAGTGTTCTTGTAGTTGACATTCCTCCTCAATATGGAATGTTGTTATCTAGAAAGTGGAGTGCCTACATGGGAGGAAGTATTCAATGTGACTTGTCCTTTGCCACTTTTGACATTGTAGGAGAGAATGTGAAGGTGTCAAGGGAAGCTAGAACTCCACATATGATTGAGGAGAATGAAAAGGATAGCATGAATTGTTTTGTTGACACTGACATTGGTTCATTCCAAGTTCAAAGGAATGAGATGTAGGAGAAGGTCAGGCCTATCCTTTTGGCTGATGATGAGAATAACATGGCAGAGGGTAATGTCTTATGGACATTATATTTTGATGGAGCAACTTCTAGAGAAGGTGTTGGAACAGGAGTATTGTTGGTATCCCCGAGTGGTAAGACTTTTAAGTTTTCTTTCACTCTCTTGTTTCCTTGCACAAATAATGTTGTAGAGTATGAAGCCCTATTGATTGGTTTGAGACAAGCATCAAAACATGGGATCAAACATCTTAGGGTGATTGGTGATTCGGAGTTAATAGTTTCTCAGATTAGATCAAAGTATGCATCAAAGAACCAAAGGCTGAAACATTATAGGAATGTTGTATGGGATGAAATTGAATGTTTCAGTGCCTTTGGTATTGATTGGGTGGATAGAAGCTAGAAAAAGATAGCGGATTTACTAGCAAACATAGCCTTAAGGCCAGAGGATATTACCTTTTTGGGGATATCCAAAATTGAGTGTAAGTCCAGGCCTTCTATCCCGAATAATGTTGAGAATTGGCAAGTATTTTCTGATGATCAGGATAGTTTGAGGTTCTTGCAGTGTGAGTCTCACTTTGATGGTCAGGAAATGGATTTTAGCACCTATGTAGACAAAAAAGATGGAAAAGAGAGTGTCCTTGGGAAGGAGGTACTGCAATTGAAGTCAAATAGGATCCCAAGGGGATTGGTTTCTCTTAAGAGAGCATTTGATGATAAAGAGAGGGCTTGTGTAGCTAGACTTGCTGACAGGGTAAGTGATTTGGAGGAAGTAAATTTTGGGACAAGCCAAGAACCAAAGAACATTTACATGGGTAAATGTTTATCTCAAAGAACTAGAAGAAATTTGATTGATCTTCTCAAAAAATTCAGACATGTCTTTGCATGGTCTTATGAATATTTGAAGGCATATAGAGAAGATCTCTTTCAACATGAGGTACCATTAAAGGAAGGAACTAAACCCTTTAGGCAAAAATTAAGGCCTATGAACCCTACTTTGGCACCAAAAATGCAAGATGAACTCAAAAAGATGATGGATGCTGGTATTATAAAGCCTGTCAGACATTCTACTTGGGTGTCAAATTTGGTTCCAGTCAGAAAAAGAATGGTGACTTTAGGCTGTGTGTTGATTTTAGAAATCTGAATGTCAATTCTTTGAAAGACAACTATGGTCTCCCTAATATGGAAAACATGCTGCAAAGAGTCACTGGATCGGAGTTGATGTCCATGCTGGATGGTTTCTCTGGTTATAATCAGGTCATGGTCAAGGAGTCAGAACAATTCAAGACTGTATTCACCACTCCTTGGGGAACATATGTTTATGTTAGGATGCCTTTTGGCCTGACAAATGTAGGAGCAACTTTTCAGAGGGCTATGGATGTAGCTTTTTCTGATTTCATAAACAAGTTTTTAGTGGTATACCAGGATGATCTTATAGCATATTCAGAGAAGGAGGATCAGCATTGTGAACACCTTGAAAAGATTTTCATCAGAGCTCTGGAGTATGGGATTTCTTTGAATCCAAAGAATTGTTCTTTTGGTGTTATAGAAGGCAAGCTCTTAGGACATATTGTGTCTAAGGATGGAGTGAGAATTGATCCAGAAAGGGTTATGGCAATAGACAGGCTTTCACCACCAAGAAATGTTAAAGGAATACAGTCTTTCTTTGGGTAGGTAGATTTTCTAAGAAGATTTGTTACAAATTTTGCAAAAATTTGTATTCCTATCTCTAGGATGTTGAAAAAAGATGCAAAGGTAGAATGGAATGAAGAAGTAGATGAATCTTTCAGAAGTATCAAACAGGCCATTAAAGATGCCCCTATTTTGAGGACCCTTGATTATGGTAAGCCTATGCAAATTTTCTCTTTTGCTTCTTATCATACGGTTGCAGCAGTCTTATTACAAAAGAATTTAGATGGATATGAGCAGCCTATATCATTTTTTAGCAAGTCTTTACATGCAGCAGAATTGAAATATGATATCACTGAGAAACAGGCTTATGCCTTAGTCAAAGCAGTCAAGGCTTTTAGGTGTTATCTTGTGGGTGCCAGGGTGGTTGCTTATGTCCCTAGTGCTGTTGTTAAAGACATATTGGTGCAACAAGAGGTATCAAGAAAAATATGTAGATGGATCAACAGGATCCAAGAATTCAATATAGATATCGAGATTACAAAATTGGTGAGAGGCCTAGGCCTTGCAAAGTTGATGAAACAAAGTAATCTGATTGCTAATCATGTGAATATGCTAGAGGAGGAAGAGAGGCCATATATTTGTGATATGGATTACTGTGATTGGTATAAAGATGTCATCAATTACTTGCACAAGTTGTTCCTCCCCCCTGACATGAATAAAAATAAGAGGAGGACTATCAAGTTACAGTCAGCAAGGTATGCCATTATTCATGGTGAGTTGTGGTGGAGAAGCAATGAAGGAGTATTGCTAAAATGTGTGGACCATGAAAGATCTAAGACTCTATTGGAAGAAATGCATCAAGGTGTCTGTGGAGGACACTATATGGAAAAGACCACAGCCCACAAGATTCTTAGGTCTAGATTTTGGTGGCCTATAGTTTTTGAGGAAATGTGATACATGCCAGAGGTTTGCAGGAAAGTTGAAATTTAGTGGGAATTTTCCACTCAGACCAGTCTCAGTTCAGGCCCCTTTCCAGCAGTGGGGTATTGATTTCATAGGTGAGATTCCAAACAAGTCTAGTGGTGGGCATTCCTACATATTAGTGGCAACAGACTATTTCACTAAATGGGTTGAAGCTATTCCCACTAGAAGGGCTACTAGTAAAGTGGTAATTGATTTTGTAATGCAGAATATTCTCACTAGATTTGGTTGCCCAAAGACAATTGTGGTTGATAATGCAATGTGTTTTAGATCATAGGAATTTGGTGATTTTTGTCAGCAATATGGGATACACATTTTATTTTCTTCTCCATACCATCCACAAGGGAATGGCCAGGCTGAATCTAGTAATAAAAGCTTGATAAAGATCCTCAAAAGAGTATTGGACAGGAATAAAAAATTATGGGACTCAAAACTTTGGTGGGCATTGTGGGCTGACAGAGTGACCATCAAGAAAGCCATAGGTTGTGCCCCATTTGACCTGGTATATGGGATAAGTGCTAGATTACCTCAGAACAATTTGTTGCAAATGTATAGGTTCATCCAGGCATATGATGAAGATTTAAATGATGAGATGAGGGTGAGAATGGATGAGCTAATCTAGTTAGAGGAAGTAAGGAGGGATGCACATGAGAAAAATGAAAATTTGCAGCAACAATGTAAAAATTTGTTTGATAAGAGAGCAACTTAGAGGAGTTTTGAAATTGATGATATGGTCCTGATGTGGAATGCAAGGTTGGAGGATAAGGGAAAGCATGGAAAATTTGATCCTATTTGGTTGGGCCCTTATCTGATTGAGAGTAAGTGGGGAACAGATTCATATATTCTGAAAGATCTAACTGGTGGCACTTTGGAATTGCCTGTTCATGGACAATTCCTAAAGTTTTACTTCTCTTGAAGTATCTTTTTCCATGAGCAGTAGTTAGGTTTCTTCCCTAGGTCTCTTAGGGTTGTTTTTGGTTCAAAATTTTGTGGTCTACTCTTCCAGTAGATTCTATTTTCTCATTGTATCTACAAGAGATACATGTCCCCAGAAAGAGCCACTATTAGGCTATTTTTCCAGTCATTGCAAAATCCTTTAAAATGGCCTTTTCTCTGCAAATTTTGAGGTTGCCCTGCTCGACCTGCAGTCACAATTTTAACTTGCAAAGAAAATCCACTTGGTTTCATGGTGTGCATGTCTTGCCCTGTGTGTTTCAGTGTTGTCACCTTGCTCCAGCCCAGGTCGCGTTTCCTAATTCGCAAGGCCTAGAAAGTTATTAAATTTTTGAGGTCCACAGGAAGCAAATTTTAAATTCTGCCACAGTGTCGAAAACATGCAGTGTTTTTGAAAACCCGTGTTGTTTTCAGCTTCCCTATTACCTTTTGGTCTATTGAAAATTCCTATGTGTTTTCAATATTTTTCCGAAAACCTACGTTGTTTTTTACCCTTTGCCTTCAAGCTTTATGCACTTGTCTTTAGGTGCCGAAAACTTTGTGTGTTTTCGACTTTATCTTAACTGTGCATGTCCGACTATATGGTGGGTCCAGACTCTTCCTGCTTGGCTGTCGCATGGCCGCATGTCAGACTTTTCTGACATGCGATCATGCGACCGCTTGCCACCTAGCCATGTGGGTCCCAGTTTTGTTTAGCAGCTTGCGATCTACTATGCCTTAGTGTGCAAGCGCGATGTGTGGTGGGCCCGATGTCAGAAGGGAGGCAAAGGTGCGTGTTCCTATTGGTTGTTGCATGATCGCATGTCAGAGTTTTCTGACATGTGACCATGCGACCGGCTCCTTCCTTGCGCATGGGGCCCAATGGTGGTTGCTATTTGGTGGTCTGAGGTGGACATGTGGCAGCCTGTGATTGGTTGTCGCATGGTCGCATAGCCCAGTCTTTAGCTATGTGATCATGTGATCGGATGCCACGTGGTGTTGGGGCCCATTGGCAGATGGTGACATGATGTGTTCTGATTGGTGCCGGTGTGCCAGGTGGCCAAGGGTTTGCAGGTGGGTCCTAACTGCCAGGTGTGCCTCGTCAGCGTTTTGTGATTGGTCCATAGGTTAGTGACTATGCGCATTGTTAGTGGGACCTAAATTTCTGAGGGCTCAGTGAGGCCTAACAGTGTCAGAGGATCGATGGTTGGTGTAAGTTCTCATAGGATTTGTCAGTGCCATGAGATCTTACGCCAGCCATTCATTTCAAAGGCTTATGGTAAGTGGGTCTTGTGCTAGTGACTGGGTGTGGATCAGTGAATGGTTTAGTGACATGTGGCTTTGGGCAGGCTCGGTTGGGGTCTAATGTTTGGTTATCTGGATAAAAAGGTGGCAATGCCAATAAGATGTTATTTTGTCACGCATTCATGAGAAGATTTGGTGGTTCTCTGAATTGACTAGCGACTTGGCGAATGGCCTTCACGGAGTTGCTAGATTTTTAGCGAAGGGTGCAAATCTTTTCGTGAACTGGCGGAAGTTCTTTGATCGCCAATTTGCCAGATATGTGGGGTCCATGGTTGCGGTGATGTGGCAACTTTGGGTTGGCTGTCGCATGATTGCATAGCCCAATTTTTGGCTATGTGATCATGTGACCGGTCGACACGTGTCCATGGCAGTGCGGTGGCGGTCGCGGTACCTCTTGCGGTGGTAGTTATGGTGGCGGCCTGTGGGTGGTCGCATGTTCGCATAGCCCATTTCTGGGCTATGCAATCATGCGACAGGGTGCCACATGTGCTGGGGCCCATCTGTATTTGCTTGGTGGTCCCGTTGGTAGGTGTGTCATGGCAGTTTCCAGTTGGTCTGAGCTGGTAGGATGGTGGTTTGAACGCAGGCCCAGGTGGGGGATTTTTGGCAGTAACAAGCCAATCAACAGGTTGCATGTTTGCAGCTTGTCACATGTTCATGTAAGCTAGTTTCCCAGCTTCCAAACATGCGACAAACCCTGTTGTGGCAAGCGGCGGTGTCGGCAGTTAAGAGAAGGTGGTGGGAAGTAGCGTGTCGCATGTTCGCATAGCCCATTTTTAGGCTATGCGATCATGCGACAACTATTTGGCATCTCCATTGCAGAGTTAGCCTAAGATGTTTGAATGGTTAAAATCTTGAAGCCCGCGAGTGCATTGTGACCATTTGCCTTCTTTTTTGAATATCTGTGAGCATTTCCAGCGACCGGGAAGGACCGAAATTGAATGCAAAAAAGACCCTGTTTGGTGAGAAGCAATTTGCAATGTGGTCCAGGGTGCTTAACTGTTGATTGCAGAGGGATTTTTACTGTGAGGAATGATTACAATCTTGGCTTGAGAAGTGTTTACAACTGATTGATTCAACTATTTGAGCTTGATGCTGTGGCTTAACCCCTTGTCATGTCTGTGTTTAATTTCTTGGGGGGGTTATGTGGATTTTGAATTTCAAATGATCATTGTGCTTGAAATGTAACCCAGGTATAAAGGGATTTTCATGATCATTTTGAAGCATTGGGAGTTAGTTATTCAAGCTTTTTCGGTTGTGAGTCCTGTGCCCAGTCTGAATTGTAATGCTCTGATTTAGCTTTTGTCAACAATTGAGAGAAAGTTGCAGGTTTAAGCTGTAGTTTGCAAGCTTGTTTGTTTAGATGGATTGTATGCACTTAAGGATTCTTCAAACTTAATACAGATATATGACTCTTATCTCTCCTCTGTGTCATTGCAGATAGATTTTGAGTTTTCTAGCTCACTGCATGTTTATCCAAGTATATGTCTTCATTTTTCAGTTCTAATCGAGGATTAGATTAAATGATGCTCTAGATGAGACATAGGTCTATCTCTTGTCTATGTGAGGATTTCATATAAGTAGTAAAGGAGATTATAGATGTTTTTATGGCTTTGAATCTCAGATATAATTTTGGTGTGTATATGTGATCTATTTAAGAAAACTTGCCCAATGGATGAGGCACTGGCCTAGATGAGTATTTCCTTGTTGACATATCCTAACTTAGATTGTTATGATTCAAACATATAAGATTGAGAACCATCCTTTAGATTTTTAGTATTTGGCTATATAAGGTCCTACCCCATAGTAAAGAGGTTTCGATGAATGTGTGGTTATCATTTAGTACCCTCTTACTATCCAGTCATCTATTATATGAACCCAGTCCTTGGTGTGTGAAGTATATTTTATGCTAGGTTAGGTGCACCCACCTTGGTTTTGCAGAGCCAGAAGCAGAAGAGGGCAGTCTTGTCCCTATAGTTGGTCCAGTTACCCTAAGACCTTATAGCAATTGTGGAGCTAACCATTCCTAAGATCCATCTGAGGGTATATTGGCAGCCTCATGAGCATAAGCATCATTTTGGACACCAACACATTCATTTTTATCTCTTCTAAAATGTAATGGAGTTGCAACAATTTCATTATAATTTTCTAGAGATGTCATATTATCAATGTTAGGTTTAGAGTTGACTTATCATACATATAAAAAATAGTCATCTTCATTAAATTCATCATTTGATATGCTAGCATTTTCATTCACATAATATATCTTCTTATTGAATTTTTATCTTGATTTTTTATATTTTCCTAAATATTTAGTGGCAATATGACCAACCTTTCCACATCTGAATTATTTAAAAGCTAAAATACCTTTATAATTACTAGTTCCATTCTTCAACCTTCTTACAAAGTTTTCTTCTACCTCATCTATACTCTCATATTCCAAGTCTTCATCCTATTTGTCCTTGGAGTAGTCTCAAGTCTAGATTTCTCTTTTTTAAACTTTCTCATTTTGAATGCACTCAAAATGTCAAACAATTGTACTCTGGTAAAATTATCCAGATCATAAGCTTCTTCAATTGTTGAGACCTTATTATATCTTTCTCATAAAGTCCTCCAAGTATTCTCTTTCACATCCTTATTATCCAAAGCACTACCAAGATTTATAATCTCATTCACAACATCATCAAAGGGTAACTGTTACGGCTAGTTTCCAATAAAAATTCTGAAGGAAAAATGATTTGGGTCTAGGAATTAGCAAGTCAATATTGTTCTTTCTTTTGTCGATTTGATAGCTCTAACCTTCTATAAACTATTTCTATTTGCAATAAATATAGTGAATGCAAGTGAAAAAGTAAATTGAAATGCCCAAATGTGGACAGACAAGACTAATAATTTATTTAGTCTCTTGAGAACTTCTAATTTTGAAAAATAACTGGAAATGTCTATTTACAACAGTTTAGCTCAACTTATGCATATATTTGGTAGTCTAATTTGGTTCTCATGTCTTGATAGAATTCCACGGTGCAACTGAAGGGGTATGAATTTGTTGTAGGGGTATGAATGCAACTAACTAAATTTTGACACAAGAAGGTGAGCCATCATAATGACACCTAATAGATTGAAGGAATAAAGAATATTGAAGTTAGATACTGTACCATCATAAATTGTAAGCACCTAAGTGGTGTACAATTTTATGATTATTTAGCACTTACCTTAGTGTGTTCTTGTTATAGATTGTATAATAGGACTTTGTAATGCACTTAATAAGCATCTAAATTTTAAAATGGGTCCTCTATTCTCTTTAATCTTTCTTGAAATCAAGGTAGGCACTTATTTATAAGTGTGCTCCTATATTATTCTTCCAATCAAGTAATTCACCTCACCTCCTAGGCCATATCTAACTATTTGTGGCCTTGGTATCTTATTCTAATCTTGAAACTAGATGTCTAACAAAATTCTACATCCCTTGACTTTCCAAGACCCACAAACAAATTTGGGCTTGATTAAGGTAGAATAGAACACCATTGTTATTATATCTTGGGTAGAGAATGGCAATGGTGTTGTGTACCCTAACTTTTATGCCCAAATTCAAATTGGGTCTTAGTCTTGGTGTTTTAGCAAGGGATTTTGATTTACAGTTCACCTTCTCAATTTTATATCCTAATTTTGTATAAAAGCAATCCTCACACTTAATTTTAGCATGACACTAACTCATTTGGGTGCATTTTCCAATGAAAATTTTCTACGAGCTATGGGATTTCTTTTGCTTTGTCAAATTTTACAAGGCAAATTTGTTTTTTTTTTAAACATTGTCCGTGTTCATGGGAGTTCCGACATTAGAAATGTTCATCAAAATCTTGATGATATATATATATATATATATAGACTTGAGATGCTCCTGCATATATATATACATATATATATATATATATATATATATATAGAGAGAGAGAGAGAGAGAGATGCAGGAGCATCTCAAGTCTTTGGCAATCCTATGTTGAACCAAAAACATATTTGAGTTGTCTATTTTGCTCAATTCCTTCTTTGACCAAGTTGGTTCGGTGTTGCTCAGTTTCCTTTGTTTGCAGGTGTTGGTCAGTTATCTCTCTAGCGCTCAGTCAATTTCCCTAGTGCTCGGTGATGCTTGTATGGTGCTCATTTTCCTAGCTTACCGAGTTGTTTGTTTTGGATTTCTTTTGAGGCCAACTTTTGCATCTAATTTGGGTCATGCATTAAATGTTGGTATCCATCATTGGGAAGTGTGTGGACCTAGATCTAGTCGTCCCTTCTGTTGATTGTGGATTTGAAGGCCAACTTGGCTTGGTAGCCTCTTGTAAAAATATAGTTGTTTGGTTAGAGTTTTAGGGAGTCAGTTTTGTTAGAAGATAGAAGATAGAAGTTTAGAGATTGTTCGCAGATTTTCACATGTTGGAGGACTTTTGTACTTGATTGTAATATCTGGCCTAAACCGGAAAGGCCTTACAGCTTGGCATGTATGAATCAAATTGAAGATAATAGATGAAATTTTCTGCATTCTCTCTCTCATTATTGTGTGTTGTTTCTTCTATGTGTCATTGAGCAAGGTGGATCTAGTTAGGGTGTGCCTTTGGCCCCTATCTTGTCCTCTCTTACATCAGGTGGTATCAGAGTGAGGTGAGATCTGGATCTAGGTTTGTAAATCTAGATTTGAAGGTTCCTTCTTGTGAAGCCCTAGTTGAATTGTTGTGGGGTAGCAAATTATCATCTGACCTGCAATTACAGAGGGTTTTCAAGATGGTTTGTGGGAGGTGTGATGTGGATCCAAGATTGGCAAACGTGTTGAGACAACTTGCTGCTAGATTAGAAGTTGTTGAAACAGCCCAAAGAAGAGGAAGACATCTTGAAGATGTTAGTGATGATGAAATTGAGGTAGAACAAGGTGATGTAGAACCTGCACCTATGATGGATTAGAGTGAGGAAAGATTCTTGAAGGCTTTGACAAGTCTAAAGTCTACACCACACTTTAATCCTCCTGAGTATGGTGGAAAATTGGATTATGATGAATTGATGGATTGGATCACTGAGATGGAAAAGTATTTTGAGTATGAAAATATACCTAAGGAAAAGAAGGTGAAAATTGCAAGCACAAAGTTGAAAAGTCATGCATCCTTATGGTGGGAGTATCTATAGCTGGATAGAAAGAGGAAAGCCAAAGACAAAATCAAGGTATGGAGTAAAATGGTGAATAAATTGAATGGAAATTTCTTACCTTGTGATTATTAGATTAACCTAGTTAGATGAGTGAAAAGTTTAAGGTAGAAAGATAGCTTGGTAAAGGAATATACTAAGGAATTATATAGATTAGATATCAGATCTAGACATGATGTTCAGATGATGTGGAAAGAATTGTTAGATACTTGAATGGTTTGAGAGTTTCCATCCAAGAAGAAATCATTTTGGTCAAATTGGAGAACATAAGTTTATCAATTTACATTTAAAGATGAGGAAAAATTGAATAAGAGACATGAGAAAAGAAAAAGAGAAAGAGGTGGTAGATTCCCTAGAGGAAGAGGTAGATCTCATGGTGAAAAAAGTAGATCTAAACCAGAAAAGACAACTCTAGATAAAGGCAAGACCAAGTGGAAAGGTGAAAATTCATGTAGAGGCAGAGGCAGTAACTACTGAGATGGTTATAACATAGGTGGTTTTTGAGGAACTTGTTAGAATTGTGGAGAAGAAGGACATAGATCATTTGAGTGTACACATGCAAGTAAGAAGGCTTGTAGTAGTAGAAATGCTTTGGTGCAAGAAGAGTCACTGAATGAACCTGAGAAGGAAAATAATTTGATGGTAAGAAGAGCACTTTGGAATGAAGGTAAAAATGAAGATCTGGTAAGGAAAAGTTATTTTAAGACAAGATGTAAAGTTTCTGAAAAAGTTTGCAAGGTAATCATTGATAGTGGTAGCTTGGAGAATTTGGCATCTGAGGAGATGGTCACAAAGTTACAGTTGAAAAGGTTGGAACATCCAAAGCCCTATTAGATTTCATGGATCAAAGATGAGCATACACTCTTGGTAAGTGAACAATGTTATGTGAATTTGAAAATTGGAAAGTACTATGATTAGGTGTTATGTGATATCATGCCTATGGATTGTTGTCATATTTTGTTAGGTAGACCTTGGCAATATGATAGACATGCTATATATGATGGGAGATTGCATAAGTATACTATTTGGGCTTATGGGAGAAGACAAATCTTGTTACCTTTGATAGAAGAACCTATTAGTAATGTTTGCACATATGTGAAAGTATGCTTGATGGAAGGAAGAAAGTTTGTTAAGGATTTAAAGAAAAATGATGTATGTTTTGCTGTGATTCCTAACAAACTGAGTAAGAAAATAGAGGATAATGTCCCTGAGGAGATTGATAAGTTACTCACTGAGTACAGTGAAATTATTTTGAATAATTTACTTGATGGTTTACCACTGAAGAGAAGCATTAATCATTGCATGGATATTATCCCTAGAGCTAGTTTACTGAATAAGGCACCTCATCGGTTGACACCTACCGAGAATCAGGAATTGAATTGGCAGATTCAAGAATTGTTGCAGAAAGGTTTGATCAGAGAAAGTTTGATTCCTTGTGCAGTACTTGTGGTATTGGCACCTAAGAAGAATGGAGAATGGTGAATGTGTAATAATTCCAGAGAAATCAACAAGATAACAATGAAGTATAGGTTTCCTATACCGAGAATGGATGATATAATGGATTTTTTGACTGGAGAAAAGTATTTTACTAGAATTGATTTGAAAAGTAGGTATCATCATAT
Organism: Chamaecyparis obtusa; assembly: GCA_027943335.1. Classification (NCBI taxonomy): domain Eukaryota; kingdom Viridiplantae; phylum Streptophyta; class Pinopsida; order Cupressales; family Cupressaceae; genus Chamaecyparis; species Chamaecyparis obtusa. Next base: position 233,867 of record BSBK01003812.1, read on the forward strand.
CAAAATCAAAGAAGGAGATGAATGAAAGATTTCTTTCAAGATAAAAGAAGGTTTGTATGAGTGGTTGGTTATGCCCTTTGGTTTAACTAATGCACCGAGTACTTTTATGAGGTTGATGAATGAAGTTTTGAATAAATTTTTGGGTAAGTTTGTGATTGTATATCTTGATGATATTGTGATATTCAGTAAGATGAGAGAAGAACATTTGTTGCATGTTAGACAAGTTTTGCAAATATTGAAAGAAGAAAAGTTGCTGATAAATCTGAAAAAGTGTTCATTCATGAAAGAGGAGATTGTGTATTTGGGATTTGTGATTTCAGCTAATGGTTTGAAAATGGATCCTGAAAAGGTTAAAGCTATTTTGAATTGGCCTATACCTATGAATGCTAGTGAGGTAAGATCATTTCATGGTTTGGAAAGTTTTTACCGAAAGTTCATAAGGAATTTTAGTTCAATCTGTAATGCTATGATTGAGACTATGAGAGGAGACAAAAGAGAATTCAAGTGGACACATGGAGCTGATAAAAGTTTTGAGACTTTGAGGAAGAAGGTTGTTGAATTGCCTATTTTGGCATTGCCTGATTTCAATAAGGTATTTCAAGTGGAATGTGATGCAATTGGAAGTGTAATTGGAGCTGTGTTGAGTCAAGAAGGTAAACCTATTGCTTTCATTAGTGAAAAGTTGAATGATGCAAAAAGAAAATATTCTGTGTATGATCAAGAATTCTATGCTATTGTTCAAGCACTAAAGAAATGGAGACATTATTTGATTGATAAGTAGGAGATATTTTTCCACAGCAAGTCAAATTGTGATATTGCTATCAAAATTTAACTATGTAGTTTTTGAGTCAAACTCATTGACCCATAATTCATGAGTAGTGGTTCAACACGAACCCATCTCTCATGAGAATGAATGGAGCACTTAACACTCATTGGATCTAGGTGATGCTCATAGAGGTGAAGCACTGGTGCTTCACCTCTGTGAGCATCACCTAGATCCAATGAGTGTTAAGTGTTCCATTCATTCTCATGAGAGATGGGTTCATGTTGAACCACTACTCATGAATTATGGGTCAATGAGTTTGACTCAAAAACTAGACAATTAAACCCTGATAGCAATATCACAACATTATTTGATGCCAAGTGAATTTGTGTTGTATACCGATCATAAGGCTTTACAGTATTTGGGTAGTCAAAATAAGTTGAATTAGAGACATATGAAATGGGCTGAGTATTTATAGAGTTATACATTTTTGATAAAGCGTAAGAGTGGAGTCACTAACTGAGTTGTTGATGCATTGAGTAGAAGAAGATCCTTGATGAATGAGATGAAAATTGGAGTTCTAGGCTTTGATGACTTGAGAGATTCTTATGAATTTGATCCTGATTTTTCTGAGCCATGGAGAAAGTGCAAAGTGTCGATTAAAGATCAACATAGTACTAAATGGGATGAATATTTTATGCAAGGAGGTGTTTTGTTTAAAGGTATTCAGTTGTTTATACTGAGAGGTGCAATGAGAACTAATTTGATAAAGGAGAAACATAGTAGTGGTTTGGTTGGACATTTTGGTGATGATAAATCACTGAATTTGCTTAAGGAGAAATACGTTTGGCCACATTTGTATAAAGATGTTCAGAAATTTGTGAAAAGTTGTGGAGTTTGTCAAGTTTCAAAAGGAGTTAGTCAAAATACTGGATTGTATACACCGATTGTTGTACCTAAGAAACCTTGGATTGACATCAATATGGATTTTTTTCTTGGCTTACCGAAGACAGTAAGAGGTAATGATTCTATATTTGTTGCTGTAGATAGATTTTCTAAAATGATGCATTTTATACCTTGTAGAAAGACATCAGATGCAATACATGTAGCAGATATTTTCTTTAAGGAAATTGTCAGATTGCATGGATTACTGAGGAGTATTATCTCTAACCAAGATAGTAAATTTGTTGGATACTTTTGGAAAACTCTTTGGAGAAATTTTGGTACTGAGTTGAAATATAGTTCTACATTTCACCCATAAACTAATGGATAGACAGAATTTGTAAATAGAAGTTTGGGTAATCTTTTGAGATGTTTAGTTGGAAAAACACTGAGTAACTAGGATTTTGTGTTGGCACAAGCAGAGTTTTTATACAATAATTCAATGAATAGGAGTACTGGAAAAACACCCTTTGAGATTGTGAATGTGATGCAAGGCAGGGGCCAAACAATGGCACACCCTAATGATCCAAGCCTGCTCAACACATGTGGAAGCCAATAAACACAAAAGTGAGAGAGAATGTAAAATATATCATATATTTCATCAAATATAATGATACATGTCAGGCTATAAGGCCTTCCCGATTAGGGCTAGATATTAAAATGATTTACAGAAGTCCTCAAACATGTGAGGCTCTATCAAAATCTCTAATCTTACTATCCTTTATCTACTATCCCAAAAACTACCTCCTAAACTACAACCAAACACTATATTTATACAAGAGTCTACCAAACTGAGTCGGCCTTCAGATCCACAATCAATGGAAGGAGTGGCTAGATTTGGGCCCACACACCTCCCAATGATGGATTCCAACATTAAATCTGTGACCCAAAATAAATGCACAAGTTGGCCATAACAGAAACTAAAACTAAACCTATCGATGAGCAAGATAACCGAGCAGCAGACAAGCAACGTTGAGTGCCAGTGAAACAACTAACCACCTAGGAGATAACCGACCACACTTGATAACCAAAGTAAATTGACCAACTCAGTCAAAGTAGGAACTAAGCAACACAGATAAACTCCAAATTATTTTTGGTGACACAGGATTGACAAGGACCCGAGATGCTCCTACATCAAACACCTGGGGTTATTTTGAAATGATTCTCTGAATCATTTGATAGGTCTAGTCTGAGATGTATCCAACTTAGACTATGAAATCCATGAACTTTCTTCCATCAGTCTATTCTTCCACTTTACCAAATATTCCATATATTATTTTCCTCTTGTACTCTTGCCAACTCTTTCCTTCAAAATCTGTTCAATTTCTTAATTCTACTTCTTAGGATATTTTGTCGATACTATCACTTCTTCATAAGGTTCATAATACTCATACAAATAAAAAATGTTGAAAATTGGTGATATGTCCATGTCATCAAGGTAACTCAATCTCATATGCATTTCTACTATCAAATTTCCTCAAAATCTTACAAGGTCCAAACTTCTTCATCTTTAGCTTCCCATATGTTCCAACAGGAAATCAGCCTTTCTTCAAATGAACCATCACTTCATCACAAACATCAAAAGTTTTATGTTTCCTTGATCTATCAGCTCTGTCTTTGTATTTTTTGTTACTGTCTTCTAGCTTAAGCTTCACATCTTCATGAAATGTCTTCATGTACTCAAAAAATTCTATTCCTTTAGCACTTTTCTTATTCTCATCAGCAATGTCTCTCAAATTAGATATACCTCTCAGTTGTGTTCCATTCACAATCTCAAATGGTGTCTTTCTAGTACTCCTATTCATTGAATTATTGTATGCAAATTATGGTTGTGCCATCACATAATCCTAATTACTCGGTGTGTCTCCAACTAAACATCTCAAAATATTTCCCAAACTTCTGTTCACAACTTCACTCTGTCCATTAGTTTGTGGGTGAAATGTAGAACTATATTTCAACTCAGTGCCAAATTTATTCCAAAGGGTCTTCCAAAAGTATCCAACAAATTTACTATCTCGGTTAGAGATAATACTCCTTGGTAATCCATGCAATCTGACAATTTCCTTGAATAAAATATCTACTACATGTACTGCATCTAATGTCTTTCTACAAGGTATAAAATGTGTCATCTTAGAAAATCTATCCACAACAACAAATATAGAATCATTACCTCTTACTATCTTCGATAAGCCAAGGACAAAATCCATATTGATGTCAATCTAAGGTTTCTCAGGAATAGCAATCGATACATACAATCCAGTATTCTGACTTACTCCTTTTGCAACTTGAAAAATTCCACAACTTTTCACAAATTTCTAAACATCTTTATACAACTGCGGCCAATAGTACTTCTCCTTAAGAAAATTCCATGTTTTATCAATACCAAAATGTCCAGCCAAACCACTACTATGTTTCTCTTTTATCAAATTAGTTCTCATTATTCCTCTCGGTATACACAACTGAATACCTTTAAACAACACGCCTTCCTGAATAAAATATTCATCCCATTTAGTATCTTATTGATCTTGAATAGGTGCTTTGCACTTTCTCCATGGGTCAGAAAAATCAAGGTCATACTCATAAGAATCTCTCTTCTCGTCAAAACCAAGAACTTCAATTTTCACTCGGTCATCAAAGATCTTCTTCTACCCAATGCATCAGCAACTCAATTAGTGACTCCACTCTTATGCTTTATCACAAATGTATAACTCTGCAAATACTCAACCCATTTCATATGTCTCTGATTCACCTTATTCTAACTACCCAAATACTATAAAGCCTTATGATCAGTATACAACACAAATTCACTCGATATTAAATAATGTCTCCATTTCTTCAGTGCTTGAACAATAGCATAGAATTCTTGATCATACACATAATATTTTCTTCTAGCATCATTCAACTTTTCACTAAAGAAAGCAATAGGTTTACCTTCTTGACTCAATACAGCTCCAATTGCACTTCCACATGCATCATATTCCACTTGAAATATTTTACTGAAATCAGGTAATGCAAAAATAGGTAATTTAACAACCTTCTACTTCAAAGTCTCAAAACTTTTGTCAGCTCCATGTGTCCACTTGAATTCTCTTTTGTCTCCTCTCATAGTTTCAGTCATAGCATTACAAATTGAACTGAAATTCCTTATGAACTTTCGGTAAAAACTTGCCAAACCATGAAATGATCTTACCTCACTAGCATTCATAGGTGTAGGCCAATTCAAAATAGCTTCAACCTTTTCAAGATCCATCTTCAAACCATCAGCTAAAATAACAATTTCCAAATACACAATCTCCTCTTTCATGAATGAACACTTTTTTAGATTTATCAGCAACTTGTCTTCTTTCAATCTCTACAAAACTTGTCTAACATGAAAAAAATGTTCTTCTTTGGTCTTACTGAATATCAGAATGTCATCAAGATATACAATCACAAACTTACCCAAGAATTTCTTCAAAACTTCATTCATTAGCCTCAGAAAAGTACTCGATGCATTAGTTAAACCAAAAGGCATAACCAATCACTCATACAAACCTTCTTTTGTCTTGAAAGAAGTCTTCCATTCATCACCTTCTCTGATTCTGATCTGATGATACCCACTTTTCAAATCAATTTTGGTGAAATACTTTTCTCCATTCAAACTATCCATTATGTCATCCATTCTTGGTATAGGAAACCTATACTTCACTATTATCTTATTGATTTCTCTGGAATTAGTACACATTCTCAATTCTCCTTTTTTTCTTAGGTGCCAATATAGTAGGTACTGCATAAGGACTCAAACTTTCTCTGATAAAACCTTTCTCTAGCAACTCTTGAATCTGTCGATTCAATTCTTGATTCTTGGTAGGTGTCAATTGATGAGGTGCCTTATTTGGTAAACTCGCTCCAGGGATTAGATCCATACAATGATCAATGCTTCTTTTCGGTGGAAAACCATAAGGTACATTATCAGAAATGATATCACTATACTCGGTGAGTAACTTATCAATCTCCTCAGAGACATTATCCTCTATTTTCTTACTCAGTTTGTTAGGGATCACAGCAAAACATACATCATTCTTCTTCAAAGAGTTAACAAACTTTCTTCCCTCCATCAAACAAATTTTCACAGATGTAAAAAAATTACTAACAGGTTCTTCCATCAATGGTAACAAGATTCATTTCTTTCCATCAGCCACAATAGTATACTTATGCAATCTCCCATCATATATAGCATGTCTATCATATTTCCAAGGTCTACCCAACAAAATATGACAATAATCCATAGGCATGATATCACATAACACCTTATCATAGTACTTTCCAATCTTCAAATTCACATAACATTGTTCACTTACTAGGAGTGTATGCTCATCTTTGATCCATGAAATCTGATAGGGCTTCGGATGTACCAACCTTTCCAATTGCAATTTTTTGACCATCTCCTCATATGCTAGATTCTCTGAGCTACCACTATCAATGATTACCTTACAAACTTTATCAAAAACTCTAAATCTAGTCTTGAACAAACTTTTCCTTACTAGATCTTCTTTCCTACTTTCATTCCATAATGATCTCCTTACCATCAAGTTATTTTCTTTCTTAGGTTCATTCGGTGACTCTTCTTGCACCAAAGCATTTCTACTGCTACCAGCCTTCTTACTTGCATGTGTACATTCAAAAGATCTATGTCCTTCTTCTCTACAATTGTAACAAGTTCCTCAGAAACTTCCTCTGCTATAACCACCTCGATAGTTACTGCCTCTACCTCTATATGAACTTTCACCTTCCCACTCGGTCTTACCTTTGTTCAAATTTGTCTTTTCTAGTTCAGATCTACCATTTTCACCATTAGATCTACCTCTTCCTCTAGGGAATCTACCACCTCGACCTCTCTATCTTTTCTCATGTCTTTTGTTCAATTTCTCCTCGGCCTTCAAAGCAAATTGATAAGCCTCTTCAATGTTCTCTAACTTGACCATACTAATTTCCTCTTGGATGGAAACTCTCAAACCATTCAGGTATCTACCAATTCTTTCCACATCATCTTCATCATGTCCAAATCTTATATCTAATCTATAGAATTCCTCAATATATTGCTTTATCGAGCTATCTTTTTGTCTCAAACTTTGCATTCATCGAACTAGGTTAATTTGATAATCACAGTGTAAGAACTTTCCTTTCAATTTGTTTACCATTTTATTCCATACCTTGATTTTTTCTTTGTCTTTCCTCTTCCTATCTAGGTATAGATGTTCCCACCATAAGCATGCATGACTTTTCAACTTTGTGCTTGCAATCTTCACCTTCTTGTCTTCAGGAATGTTTTCATACTAAAAATAATTTTCCATCTCGGTGATCCAGTCCACCAATTCATCAGAATCTAGCTTTCCAGCATACTTAGGAGGATTGAAGTGTGGTGTAGACTTCAGACTTGTCAAAGCCTTCAAAAATATTTCTTCACCTTGATCCATAATAGGTGCAGGTTCTGCATTCGCCTGTTCTTCCTCAACTTCATTATCATTAACATCTTCAAGATGTCTACCTCTGCTCTGGGTTGTTTCAACAACTTCTAACCTAGCAGAAATCTACCTTAGCATATCTACCAATCCTAGATTTTCATCTCGCCTCCCATGAACCATCTTGACAACCCTCTATAATTGCATATCAGATCACAATCTGCTACCCCACAATAATCAACTAGGGCTTCAAGAGGAACCTGCAAACCTAGATCTGTAGACCTAGATCAAGATCTCACCTCTCTCTGATACCACCTCACACAAGGTAGGGGCTAATAGGGGCCAAATAATGGCACACCCTAATGATCCAAGCCTTCTCAACACATGCAGAAGCCAACAAACACAATAGTGAGAGAGAGAATGTAGAATCTATCATATATTTCAAAAGATAGAATGATACATGTCAGGTTGTAAGGCCTTCCTAGTTAGGGCTAGATATTACAATGATTTATAGAAGTCCTCAAATATGTGAGGCTCCATCAAAATCTCTAATCTTACTATCCTCTATCTACTATCCTAAAAAATGCCTCCTAAACTACAACCAAACACTACATTTATACAAGAGTCTACCGAACTGAGTTGGCCTTCATATCCACAATCAATGAAAGGAATGGCCAGATCTGGGCCCACACATCTCCCAATGATGGATTCCAACATTAAATCCACTACCCAAAATAAATGTACAAGTCAGCCATAACAAAAACTAAAACTAAACCCATTGGTTAGCAAGATAACCGAGCAACAGAAAAGTAATGTCGAGCGTCAGTGAAACAACTGACTGCCCAGGAGATAACCAGCCAAACTTGGTAACCAAAGGAAACCAACCAACTACCTACCAACTCGGTCAAAGAAGGAACCGAGCAACATAGATAAACTCCAAATTGTTTTTGGTGACATGGGATTGCCAAGGACCTGAGATGCTCCTGCATCAGAATGGCATACAACCAAGAGGTATATTAGATTTGAGAGACAATGCTAATGAAAGAAAGAGGAGTGCTGAAGGAGTAAAATTTTTTGAGTATATGAAGACATTGCATGAAGATGTGAAGCTTAAGCTGGAAAAGAGTAATAAAAAATACAAAGATAGAGCTGATAGATCAAGAAGACATAAGACTTTTGACATTGGTAATAAAGTGATGGTTCATTTGAAGACAGGTAGATTTCTTGTTGGAACATATGGAAAGATGAAGATGAAGAATTTTGGACCTTGCAAGATTTTGAGAAAATTTGATAGTGGAAATGCATATGAGATTGAGTTACCTGATGACATGGATATATCACCTATATTCAACATTAATGATTTGTATGAGTTTCATGAACTCGATGAAGACATGACATTACCGATGGATTATCCTAAGAAGAAGAATGAAGAAGTTGAAAAGATTTTGGAGCAAAGAATTGGTAGAAATACAACAGGAAAATAGTATA